>CAXIWS010000256.1:0-48986 GCA_964036195.1 Sphaerolaimus hirsutus
GGATAGGTGCCCGCCGACATTTGCGCAGGCACCTGCGAGGGGAAAGAAAAGGTGTTTTTTGCTGTCAGCCTCCTCCTCGGAGGCTGATAGCAAAAAATTAGTAAAAATAGGAGTAAAAATAGGAAGTAAAAATTAGGAAAAGTAAAAAATAGGTTTTAGGGTAAAAAATTTAGGACGGGTGGGCCATTTTTTTACATTTTTTACATTTTTTACATTTTTTACTAAACAAAAGAAAAGAAAAATACTGTTTTTGGCGGTTGCCGCCGCTGCCGCCGCCGCCACCGCCATTTTGCAGGGCCTTGTGCAGGACATTTGTTGACATTTTACAGGGGGGCATTTTACAGGGACGGACCCGTGTGGTGTAAACCATTTGTGCTGCCATTTTGTTGTGAACTAAAAGGGTACCTTTTTTATATGGTGCATTGACATTTTGTAGTGTAATAATTTTGCAGGGTATTTTACATTGTAACAACAATTTTGCAGTGGAGCATTTTTCAGTGTAACAACAATTTCCAGTGTAACAACAACAACAATTTTGCATTACCAGGGTATTTTACAGGGCATCGCCGCCGCCGCCGCCGCCGCCGGTAGCCGCTGGAGCAGTGTAACAATTTTACACAAATGCAGCAGCAGCAATTTGGCAACTTTGACATTTTACAGCAGTGTAAAGCAGCAGAGCTGTTGTTAGTTTGCGGGCAGGGTGGGCAGCAGGCAAGCGGGTAGCGGGCAAGCGGGCAGCAGTGTTAGAAGCGAAAAGTCATCCGATTGATCCTCCAGCGGATGAGGCGAAGGAGGGAACGAGAAGAGTAGTGTTAAACCAACTGCCACCTATTTGAGTAGGAACAAACGAATGATATGTATATTGTTTATTCATCAAATATAACATTTCTCGCACCTTTAGACAACATTCTTGTTGTCGTCAGCTGTTTATCAAACAAAGTAAAAAATAAAAACCTTACATTGTGTTTGCAAATTAATGATATAACTTGCAATACGGTAGTTAAATTTCTTATGTGTTTACACAAACACATCAATTTCAAAAAAATGAGGGCATATAAGCCGCATGTATCAGCAGCTTTTTTCTGTATTACAACATGATTAAAAGAAAAAATGCAGTTTTGATCAAACTGCATTTTTATATCACTGATCACTCTCTGAGATAAATTCTCTCGCCCCAATGAATCGAAAATAAACACGTGATTATATGCAATCCTATATATAGATATAAAGTGACCCCATGTCAAGTCAGGGTATTTTAAAAAGCATACACTCCCCTTTCCCACTTGAATGACTTCACTCAAATCGATGCATTCATTTAAATTAATGCATCCCGTACCATTTTTACTTAGGGTCGAATCGCCATTTATTATAGCTTCGATGTCTGTCACATCCATTAACCCTCCCTTTCCACAACCAAACCCCTTTCCACAACCAAGCCCCTTTCCACAACCAAGCCCCTTTCCACAACCAAGTACTAGTAATTGGCATTCGACAAAATGGTCCTATCGGGATGCAAATGAAGTGATGCGATCGAAAAACAATACACCAATATAACCAAACCCTCTGCTGGTGTTGGTTCGTGGAAAGAGAAATCTATACCTAATGAACCGATTGACATTAAATCAGTTTTTTCTGCATTTACTGGGCATACTACGGGGTCAAATGCTAAGGCAAACATATTTAACTTAAATTCATCATACGATAGGCAATTTCGCACATTAAAGTTCTTTTTCAAACATCGATACAGTTCCGCAAAGGCCATCGGGTAGCCCATGTCGGATGTACTGCCAGAAGCTCTTTCAAAGTAATATGGCACCATGGGGTGCCGTGTTGCTCCGAACAACAATGCTGCTCTTTGTATATTGTGTGGTTTGTAGCAAAATTTTGCTTGTTTTACATCTTGCGTTAGGTATCGATCTCCACTTATCATTTGAACTATGCAAAAGTTTGGTAACTTGCCAGAGTAAATGGCTTGCTGTGACGTTTGTTTTAAATTGCCGGGTACATTTACCCTAATTACTCGGGTATTAAGAAAATGTAGTTTTAATGGTCTTTTGACTGCTGATTTTTCCACTGCAACTGCGCATTGCGCGCTAGGTTGAAGATGTAAAGCGAATAATTGTATTCTCATTATTTTTATTTTGTAATTCTTTGCAATTTCTGATAATGGTAAATTGAAGCATTCTATACAAAATTGGTCGCTATGTCTCAACAACTCAATCGTTAACGGGTAACCCGCGGGCCATCTGGGTTTGGTTGAAAATAGATCCAAAGCTAATTTTGAATAGGTGACACATTGTTTACTACGCGCTATTTGCATGGCTCTTTTTTTGAAGCTTTCACTATTGAGGTTTTGTATTTTATCGGTATACACTTCATTATAAAAACCGGAAGTCTCTTTCTCTTTGTAAATGTCATCCATATTTTCCAATAATTTGTGTTTCATGTTTGCCATATAGCCGTAATTGTCATTAATGTCCAAAAGTAAAGCATCTTTACTAAACAATTTTACTGAACGCCAACATGTCTCACCAAAACCTGGTATCAAAGCTACTTTGTCAGTAATCCTAGTTGCTACCGGAGGAGTACCTAGATCTATATTTTCTGGTAAATCTGTTCCATCCTGTTGAACAACTTTGTAAAGCATGCGTACGTAAATGTTTGACAAATCTATGTAATACTGGGAAGTGTCGATAGTCCAAGTCCAAGATGTATTGTAATCATTGTGCTGTACTGTGAGGGGTACCTCAAAAAGTTGGGATTGAACAAAAGTTGTATCTATTACGGGTGCCGACCAGTATTCGACTTCTTTAGATGTTACAAATGAGGATGCGACATCTACCTTCTGCTTCAAAGTTGTTTCCGGTTGAAAAACCATCGAACCTTCAATGTTTGTTGCCGAAGAAGCAGCCATTTTCAGTAAAATTATTAATGTGGGAGAAATGTTACTTTCCCTACGCTTATATAGGATTACTACGTATTATCCGTCCGGGCAGTTCAGTTTGAAGAAGAAGGGTTTAACTAACGTGGAAAAAATGGAATTGATATGGGTGGCTTTTTCTTGTTGGATCTCTTTTTTTTACGTCGTCCTTTTCCTGTTATTTTTTTTGCTTTGCCTTTACCTTTCAGCCACGGGGGTAGAGATTTTTTACCACGCCTTTTTTTCCTTCTACCCTTGCCCTTTGTCATTCTGCCGCCACTCCATTTGCGTCCTTTGCCAATTTTCTTCTTCTTTCTGACATATTTCCGTTTTTTCTTTTTTCCCCCTTCCTCTGTTGATGACTTTATAGCATTTTGACTCTCGCTGGATATTACAGGCTCAGACAATGATTTCGTGCTGACAATATTAGGTGGACCTAACCCGACTAATCCCGTAAAGTTAGCCGCCTTCATTATGTTATTTTCATAAAATGTTGCATCTGGGGTATTATATACTCCACCATAATTGAATTTGTGAATTTTTGCACATTCTTTTTCAGATTCGGGGTGATCCATTTGTTAGAGTAATATTGGCCGTTTTCTCAGAGTTAAAGATAAAAAAATTCTAGTATCTGGGCTTAGTATTGCAATTGAACCGTCCTCAAAGAAAAATGAAAATTGTAGCCTGTTGGTGTAGACTGAATCTAGTGGGTGAAATTTGAAGGTCGTAGGTCTAAAATCGATACCTTGGATGATCTTTGAACCATCCAAGAAAATATTTGCCAAAGAAACCTTGTTGCAACCAAATAAAGTTTTTTGAAGTGATGTAACTTCGGTTATATATACCATTTGTTTTCCGTGAAAGAAACCCGTGCTCGGGTAGACTAGAACGCCATCATTAAGTAAATGATTTTTCACAGATAACAAGTTTCTCAATGGATCTGATAGTATAAGCATAAAAACATTTGTTTTTGCAATATAAACGTCCTTGTTACATTTTTTAAATTCCAGATGCGCTTTTTCTCCACCCTCTTTTGAATTTTCTGGTGAATTAGGAGTTAATTTTTTTTGAGTGAACAAATGTAAAGAATTTGCAACATTATACAGTCCATCCTCATGCTGTTTCAAATCTTCAAATGGTGTATGTCTTCTTTTTCTGCCTTCAACTGTGGGTGTTGCGTGGAGTCGTGTCCCGTCTTGTTGATATGCGTAGATTGAATCAAATATATGATGCCAGTGCGGTTTTGCTTTCAAACTTTGTAAATTTGTACACTCTTCTGCATTTTTGAATGCGGACATGATGCAACTGATAATTTGCTCACTGGTAGGTATTTTTATAAATTTATCATTAACTAAAAGCTTGGAAAAATCTAATTTTCCATGATAAAATTTTTTATTAAAATCATATACAAAGTAATATTTATCCTGCGCATTTTGATGTTCTATAACACTTTGTGATCTGTCTAAATGTGAACAAGATAAGGATGTAATGGCAATTTCCCAATTTTGGGACAAATTGAATTGTAAGTTGCTCGGAAAGTTATAAACCATATTAGATGCCATGCAATTATCATTGTTTGGTTCCAAAATCAAATCGATATGGTATTCATTGGCCTTGGGCTCCATCATGTGGTATAGTTTTTTTGATTAGCAAAAATTAAATCATAAACGTGTTCTTGAGCAGAATTCTTGTCAAAAATTCGCAAAAAGGCTCTTAATATTTCAGGAGATTTCTCTGCAATAATTTTAGGTGGTATTCGCATTGATATATATATCAAAAAGACGATTACAGTCAACAATTGAATTAATGTTACTCCTATTTGAACGACCAGCTTTTTGTTAATCGTACAATTTATAGTATTTCTCAGTGCTACCGTATTTTGTGTAGATTCCGTAGGTAAGAAAGGTTCCATTTTCTCCATTGAGGGTGTTTTACTTGTTGATTTAATTATTGCCATTTTCTATTGCTGCAAGATTAAGTCTTGTTCGTAATAAACTTTGGGTAAAATTTCTGATTCTGGCGAGTTTTGTTCTTTTGAAATATAATAAGTGTAAGGTTTAAAATGATGTTTAATTTTTGCAATGTAGTATATATTTGATGAAAATTTCTGATCAGTAGACTTTGCAAAAGTTTTGTGAATGCGAACTCTTACAGGATCATTAAGTGAAAACTTTACTTTTGGTCTTTTCTTCAGGGGTATATCTTTGAGAGATCCTCTTTCGAGTTTTGGTAAAAACCTCCTTTTGAATATGTCGCGATCGTCCAAAATAGTCAACTGAATAGGTGCTTTATTACCGAGATATTTGCGCGGCGTCCTATTTATAGCATCAATAATGGAGCGTAAGACAAAATAATACCTTTTGCTTTTGGTAATGGTATAAAATCTGGCTAATTTAAGGCGGATCGTTGAGATTATTTTCTCGACAGGGGAGTTCTTTTGATAACTAGCGAGAGGAGTTAATGTTATTCCTTCATTTGTCATAAATGTGGTAAATTCATTGCTCAAGAATTCTGCTGCAAAATCACAGAATACTGTCTCAACACTTCCGCCCCTAGCTTCTATTTCACGTAGAATTTCTTCAAATTTTTTAGTCACATGTTGGGCTGATTTTGATTTGCACATTCTGAAATGTATCATGTCTGAAAATGTATCAACGGCTAAGAAAACTGCAGTATTTCCATAATTTGTTTTTGGCGGCCCTAAAAATGCGAGATCTATACTCAGACAATCGTATAAGCCAGTACTAATGATGGGTCGTGTATATCTCTTGTACCTTTTAGTTTGTTTGGTCAATACATAGCTAGCCTGCTTTTTCAACCAATCTGTAACAAATTTGTGTGTAATATCAATGTCATACTTGCGTGCTTCATTGTAAAGAACTTGATCTCTCGAAAACAATCCTTGTGTTATTTTTTTAGCAGTCAATTTACCTTTTTTATATTTTCCATACCACAGGTATTTTAATAGTGCTTCTTTTTTCTTTTTGTTCATGGCTACTGCCAATTATTTTGAAACCAGTGGAATGGTATTCCACGCGATTTGCGTTTATTTTTCCTTCTTTTTTTACCTTTACCTATAAGGTCTGCTAATTTTTGTCTGTGGTCCAAACGAGTATGTTGCCGCATCGTTTGAATGTGATGCCAAAATTCATCGAATCCTAGTGGTTTCACATATGATTGATTAAAATCTCTTTCACCTAGGTTTTTTAAAGTAATTTGAGCCAAGTATCGAACAACATCTGAGTAATTGGAATTATTCACTGGTGCTCCAACATGGTCAATAATCTGGTTTTTATTGTCCACCCATGCTCTATGCAGAAATCTTCTGTGTGTTTCCTTCATTTTATCTATCAATATAGGTTGGTCGCTAGCTTTGATTTCAAGTTTTGGTACGCCTTTTTTCAAAAATTTATGGGGGCTATCTTCATCACTGTCATCATCATCATCATCATCGTCATTTTCCACTGCTGCTGCTGATTGCTCTTGTTGGTTGAAATTCAGGCGTTTACGATTAGTGGCAGCGGCTGCGGATCCTTCGTGATGGCGATGTGGGGTGCTATTGGTGGCGCTGGCAGATGCTTTGGATGACGTGGTGGGATGTTGAGCTGATGGGTAAAGGTTAACTGGAAAAAATGAATTATCACTTTGTTCAGGTGTATCGTAAGGAGTATGTTTAGGTGGTTCAGGGGATGTAGAATTTTCAGGAGGTGAATTGGGAGGGGTGTTTGTGGTGAAACCGCTGAGATCTACATTATTCAATGTTAATTTGATGGGTAATTTTTTATTCTCTGCTCCTTTAACATTATTCAATATTAAAGATAATTTATTTCTAGCTGCCAAAAGTAGGTGGTATTTTTGTGCATCAGTTAATTGTTTGCTTTTCAGTATATCATCTATGAGCCTTTGAAAATGTTCTTTTCCCGCTCGTTCATCTACAAACTTTTTTAATACATATTTGAAATCTTTGAGACTTATATTTGATCGATGTTGAGGATCCATGTTTACTTGCTGTGAAATATCTTTGAAGCAATGTTATTTATAAATAATTTAATGAGTAATGTTGATGCGTGTTTTACCAGAAGATTTCTACCACTTTTGACAGACTGACAATTTGACAACAAATTTATAAGTGGTGTAAAATAGTCAAGCGAGCGGATCACTGCACTAGTGAGTAATTTTCTTATATCACGATTGTAATTAACATTATAAGCTATATCCAAAATGGATGATATCACATACTTATTCGCATTTCTTAAATAGGATCGAAGTTTCTTATCACTGTGTATGGCTGTGACTTTTTTCAATTTGTTTGCATACTTTTTTACCCTGGGGATGTGTTGATGTTTCATCTTGACTGTTGATCAGAAACTGATATAAATGTAGAATCACTATTCTTGCTGTTGTTGTTGTTGTTGTTATTCAAATTGGATGATAAATCATAGAGGATTTGATCTGCTCCGTTTTCGTTGAATACGTTAGTTCTAGCCTGAAATATAGGATTAGGTATGTGGTGGAATGATACTGTTATATATCCATAGGGTTGTTGTATTGCATCACTGTAGGCGAGTAAAAATTTCCGCTTTTGTTCGCTTTGTCCAAACCAGCTAGTTGCTAATGAATTTACGACTTGTTCTGTAGGGTATTTAAATAGAACTAGGTATGTACAATTTCTCCGTAAAATGCGAAGAGAGCTACTGTAATATGGATCATGAATTTGTATCAGAATAAGCAACTTTTTCGAATGACTAACAGAATTTGTAATTAAACGGCTAGTGTACCATTGCGGCATTAATAACTGCATATCATCGTAAACGACTATTTGAGCCAAATCAGTGTCTTCCAATGAGGACAGTTCCGGTACTTTGTTGCGTTCCAATATCTGTACTTTTTCTGGAAATTCTTCTTTTAGTTGTTGGTATATGGGGTGATTATGCTGATTGCTGCCTGAACATATTAAAACCTTGTCAGGAATTTGATCCAAATTGAGTTGCCCCCTCAGGGCGTGTTGTAAAAACTGTAGAGACCAATGACTTTTACCACTTCTGCTGGGTCCAATAATAAGATAAGACTGACCATAGTCTGCAAATTGAGCATCCTTTTCAGTAAAATACTTTTCATCAGACATGGTGCGGGTTTTTGCCTGAATAGCCCCAGGGAATTGACCAGGATTTGTTGCCTTGCCAGTAGTGATATCTTTTTTTCAGTTGAAAGTGAACTCTTTTAACCACATTATCAGTGGTTATTGATAAAAGACTGGGTGTATGCTTAAACTGCAGATTTACGGTATTTATATAGAAAGGTTGATATATCACGGGTGCAAAATATGAAACCAATTGTTTCTTCAGTTCGTTGCTTTGTAACAGATATCTGTTATTGTTTGTCATGCGTACTCCTTTTGCTCTCAGTACTGAGTGGGCAGAATGTGGGTCAACTTTTTGTCTAAATGTAAGAGAATAAAATTTGTTGGCGATTCCTATAAATTCGGATATGAACTGGTCATTTGGTACATCACTGTCTAGTCCTCCTAAAATACCCGGGTTTAGTTCCGGATGTGTATGATTGGTTGCCGCTGTTTCATGGACGTAATAACAGGAATCGGTGTCTGTATATAACAGTTGATTGTATTGGAATTGTTCCAAAAGTCTTTGCAACATTGACCTAGCATAGCTAGTGATATAAAGTGCTAATATAAGACAGGAGTTTGGAGAATTTTGTACGTGTTCATTAGCTGTTCTCATCTTTACCCTAGCTACATTCTCATTCATTATAAAAATTTCCTCGATTTCATTCATGGGTGAGAAGACAGTTGTCATAAATTTATTTGGATCCTTGATGAACATGTATTTTGATTTCTGGCTATTCATACCCAATTGCCCATAAGCGCTATTCAGTAGTAGCTTGCATACTTTACTTTTTGCAGGATTTTCTTGGAATTTGTCTGGGTCTAGCGTGCATTTTTCGATATCATAAAACTTTTGGCAGAATTGCAGCTTTTCTTGTTCATTCTTAAAATTATGTTTCGCTGACAATACCTTTAGAGCAAAAATTTTGACAGTTTGTCTCCCTACACATGCCCGCGAGTGCAGATCACATGTCGCGTTTGCAATACACATACGCGTACCCGGTGTTGTGGAAATGCATGTCATTCTAGATTGGGGTATTTCTGAGGGGTTGTTATTGTTTCGGCAAGTCACTCAGACCTAGGTTTTTCTGAGCTAGTTTAATTCAAGGGGCACTTTGAGGAAATGTAGTATTTTTTAGTTTCCTGAATGTTATTAAATTTTCTGTTTCTGTGGAAATTTTTTTGTATGAATTTCAAATTTCATTTCATTTTTGTTGGGGATGTGCTACCATTTTAACTAACATTTAACATTCTATTTCATGTTTTATTTGGCAACAGTGAAGAGTTTTTTCAGTGTGTTTACATAATAGCAATTTTAATCAGCAGATTAACTACATATTTACTACATGGGGTTTGTCAGGGTAACATTATAGATAATTTTACTATCACTAATTAGTTAAACATGTCTATACAATTTATTTTACATATTTTATTATTTTTTTTAATTTGTAAATAGATGTATATTTGTTAATTTGTCACATACTATTTAACAGGTATAAACAAAAAAATTTGTTGCCATCAATTAACTGAATGTCTCACATATCACTATATGCATAACAAGATTTTTATCAACTTAATAAAACACAACTAATGGAAACAACAATTTGAATTATTTCAAATTAAAAAATTTACATACTATTTAAAGCGCGCTCACTCATGTACCGTGATGCTGAACATGCAGGCACAGAAAATATACAATCATTTATAGATAAATACATGTAGTTACACGCGCACACGCATTTCCACCACACTACACCGGGTACGCGTATGTGTATTGCAAACGCGACATGTGATCTGCACTCGCGGGCACGTGTAGGGAGACAAACTGATATGTGTGCTGCGGCGTGCGTGTGTAGGGAAACATACTGTGATATGGGTTTGTATGTGTTTTACTAAAATTTTATTTTATTAAAATTGTATTTTATTTTATTCTTCAATTTTACATTTTATTTTTATTTGATTTTTTTATTTTATTTCGTGACCAGGATTGATTTAAGTAAAATTCTTTTTACTAAACTTTTATTTCATTTTTATTAAAATTTTATTCTATTTTTATTTTATTCTTCAACATTTTATTTTTATTTTATTTTTATTTTATTTTTATTTTTTATTATATTTTGTGACCAGTATTAATTTAAGTAAAATTATTTTTACTAAACTTTTATTTCATTTTTATTAAAATTTTATTCTATTTTTATTTTATTCTTCAATTTTACATTTTATTTTTATTTTATTCTTCAATTTTTCTTAAAAACTTAACATGCTATTTAAAGCACGCTCACTCATCTACCATGATGCTGATCATGCAGGCACCGAAAATATACAATCATGTATAGATAAATACATGCAGTTACACGCGCACACGCATTTCCACCACACCGCGCACGCGTATTTGTATTGCAAATGCGACATGTGATCTGTACTTGCGCGGGCTTGTGTAGGGAGACAAACTGTGATATGGACTTGTTAAAATTGTATTTTATTTTTATTTTATTCTTCAATTTTACATTTTATTTATTTTTTTTTCATGACCAGGATTGATTTAAGTAAAATTCTTTTTACTAAACTTTTATTTTATTTTTATTAAAATTTTATTTTATTTTAATTTTATTTTTATTAAAATTTTATTTTTATTTTATTTTTATTTTTTATTATATTTTGTGACCAGTATTAATTTAAGTAAAATTATTTTTACTAAACTTTTATTTCATTTTTATTAAAATTTTATTCTATTTTTATTTTATTCTTCAATTTTACACTTTATTTTTATTTTATTCTTCAATTTTTCTTAAAAACTTAACATGCTATTTAAAGCACGCTCACTCATCTACCATGATGCTGATCATGCAGGCACTGAAAATATACAATCATGTATAGATAAATACATGCAGTTACACGCGCACACGCATTTCCACCACACCGCGCACGCGTATTTGTATTGCAAATGCGACATGTGATCTGTACTTGCGGGCTTGTGTAGGGAGACAAACTGTGATATGGACTTGTTAAAATTGTATTTTATTTTTATTTTATTCTTCAATTTTACATTTTATTTATTTTTTTTCATGACCAGGATTGATTTAAGTAAAATTCTTTTTACTTAACTTTTATTTTATTTTTATTAAAATTTTATTTTTTTTTAATGTTATTTTTATTAAAATTTTATTTTTATTTTATTCTTCAATTTTACATTTTATTTTTATTATATTTCGTGACCAGGATGCAGCGTTTTCACTGCCCCTCACAGGTCCGGCTCCCAGTTGATTTCTTACACTGCGGGACCCATATCTCCAGCTGTGGGAGGGGTATAGATCTAATTTTTGGGGATGTGTCACCAACACCCCTCCCCTACTATACACTGGCGAGGCGGTTTTTGGCAACTCACCACAGTGTGGGGTGCAAAGTTTAAAATTTATTAAAATGTTACTGTCCCACACAAGTCCACTATCCAATTGAATTTCAAAAAATGGACACTTTTGAGTTGTTTTAACACTAATGTGGTTGACAATGTGAAATAAGCATGAAATATCCTCTAAAAAATATCTTATCCAACCTCAAACTGGCCACCACATGAACCCCTTCCCCAAGTGGGTGACAAAAACATCACTTTTTACAACTTTTTTTTATTAGATACTTGAACTGCTGGTTTACAATGATTTATAGAGGAGGGTTAAAGGTTTCAAATTGTGTAAAAAACCTTACCTCAAAATGCCTTCATAAGAAAATTTGCTGGGGGTGAATTTCAAATTTTGAGTGTGATGTCGTCGGCTTCCTCGTTGTTGGTTTTGTTTTCATCAAACTCTTCCTCATCTGATGACAGGTTGTCTGGTAGTATTTGTTCTCCTGGCTGCTGCGGGCTATCGACGAGCTGGTAGCTTTGCGTGTCTTCCATAATTTTATTGTGATCATATCAAAAAGGTCCCATTTTATACTATGCCGCTGTTTGCTGTAATAATTTTACAGCAACAATGTTTCGCTGTAACGTGCGCGAGTGTAATAAGGTGTTTCGCTGTAACATGCACGATATTTGTGTGTAATATTTGTGTGTAAGACTTTTGTGTAAGACTGGGTTTGTGTGTTCTATTTCTCAAAAAAGGGTGTAGTTTGTGTGCTGTTAGTGCTAGGCACTCACTACTGACATTGCATTTGACTTTACATCTGACTTTACATCTGACACATTATTTATATTTGACAATTTGCATGACAATTATCATTTGACTTTGTGATGAAGCCACCGAAGTCAGCGTCTTCTACCACCGAATCCAGCAGCTCCAAGACCGTAGTGAGAAACGGCCTTTAGAGTGGTTGATTTCCCGTTGTAGCCGAACGTCCACTTGTCGACAGCCAAGTTGAGTTTATTTCGTGGTTGCGTGTTGAAAGGGGTTCGAAATTATTTCAGGTACTTTATTTGATCAGATACAGCCACATATAAAAGCGTAAAGCCTAGCGAGCTTCCTAGTCGAAGTTTCTATCGCTAGCTTATTTTCGTTCAGAAGCTTGGGGTCCGCAGACTGAAGTAAAAACTCTCAAAGTAGCTAAGACACGGAAATCACGTATAGAAAAACAGCTACAGTAATTTCCTAATACAAATGCACAAATAAGACATAAATGCAACAAATAAACACATCTAGCCGAAACAGTTGCCTTATACTGCGCGTGCATACATTCAAATAATTATGGTAAAGAAATACCAGGTACAAATTGGGCTAATGGAAAAACTATTAATCTTGAGGCAAACTCGGCCGATTTACTAATTTGCTTCAATTTGTCAGAAAACATTGACGCACATTGGAACTAATAAATTAGGGTTTGAAACTGTAAATAGTAGTGCAAATGTTCCTAATGACGTAAATAGAATAAGGTATATTCAACATGATAATAATAATCACTTCCTGGAAACGTATGTTGAATAGTCTAGCAAATTGGGACTTATTTGAGGTAAATGGGTATTGTAATTGAGCAGAGTTTATAATATATTCAATTGAGCAAGGTATTATAATTATTAAGTAAATATAAATAGTTGTGAACAGGGTTATGACAATTATACCTATGCGAAGGGCTTTGTAAAGTAAATGCTAGTTGCCCGCAGGGCACCATTTCTCTATTAGGACGCTGGCCTAGATAATTACGCAGTACGTAAATATTTACAAGATTTGACTTTTGTAAACTGCAAGTAAACTATGCAAATGTATGTATAATCATGATCAGAAAATTACGGCGAGTTGAATGAGCCTAATTATCAATTCTCTGTATTTCTTTATCCATCCATTTTGCCACGGTCAGCACACTCCGGGCGGAAGAGTTGCTGCACCCCGTTGTTGCAGCAACGTCACATGCTGGTGGTGGTGGGCGCCAAAGTGATGAGTGGCGTTTCCACAGTCGCCTCGGTGGTGAACGTGGTCGTGCGCGAAGTCGTGGGCGTGCGTGAAGTTGCAGGTCCGGTTGCTGGTGATGCCAACGCCGACCTAGCCTGATGATGAAGCAGGTAGTTGCCCGTGTCGCTTCCTGCGCGTTCGCGTGTGGTGAATTTGTGAATATCAGGCATGTGAACACTGTCTCTGTTCCTGGCTCTGACTTGTCCCTCATCAGCTGAACTTTCATCTGGCTGAACGTATGCTGATAGTGACTTTGCCATTCTGTCCTCTGTTTCCGCTCTCCTGGCAAATCTGACGGACTGTGTTGAGTTGGATCTGGCTCTCCTTTTGATTGCTGGTCTCAACTCTGTTTTGCGTACTTTCCTCTGTGGGTAATTGGTCTCTTTCTGAGTTGATTTCTTGATAGTATATCTGATGGCTCTGAAGCATAGCCATATGCATTTGAACGGGCACACTATGCATCTCCATATGCATGTGTATACGCATGGTGGGATCACTGGCTTCCCTGTGGCAATTCTCCAATTGTACCACAGGTATCCTGCAGCTACGATTCCAGCTATCAGGATTGTGATCCCCAGCAGCATTGCGATTGTGTTGATGATCACTTGAAAGGGTCCTTTCAGCATTCCTCCCATAAAGTTGGTGTACCCTTTTGACACTCCAGATATATAGTGACCATATGCCTTGCCGATTCCTGCTGCTGTCTGTCCAATTCCAGCTCCAATGCCTTCTATTGAATTTCTGATCACTCTGGGATCCAATGACATGTCTGCTGTGTAATCGATCAACTGGTTCTGCACATGCTCTAAGTTCTGTAGTCTCTGAATCTGGCCTCTGACGTCCATGAAATTGGTCGCTCTGTTGACAATGTTGGTGAACAGGTGAGGCGCATCAAATGTGAAGGCCTGCCACTGTCCTTTCCATGTCATTTCAATTGGCGTCTCTGTGACATGCACCATTCCATGTGCGGACTTCCATTGTCCATGCTCATTTCTGTACAGGTGCGGTGTAGTGTGGCTGCAGTCCTCTTCTGGTGATTTCTCCACCAAGTCTCTGCTGCCTGGGCTCTTGAACCACAAGGGCCCGTCTTTGTCCAATCTCATGGGTGTGTACTTGTAACATGTCTCTCCCACCTTTCCTGTCTGATAAATTATGTATGGCTGCACTTCCTTGCATTCCCAAAACATAATTGCTTCTCCAGCCCATTCTGCATGAACATCCTGTCTTCCCAGCATGGCTCGAATCCCCAGTGTTGGATCGATGCGGAAAAGCTGAGTCAACATGTCCAGCTGGTTCTTGCGAAGTTGACATAGCTGATGCCATACAATCGCAAATTGTGCCTGAGTCATTTCTCTGACTACATGTTGCAGGAACTGAAACTTGGAGTTTCTGTCGTCCAATCTGGCATACAGTGTTCCACTGATTGTCAACTCTCTCGCCTCCACTATCTTTCCTGGCATTGCCCATTCTACAGGCACATCTTCTCTTCTGTCAAACTGGATGAATACACCTCCTTGATCGGTGTAGTATGTGTCTCCCGGAACACATTCTGAACCAATTGGTCTCTTTGTCTTGTTGCTGTGGGAGTATGCTGCTTGCAATTTTGACACAATAATTGTCTGGCCAGATATCTCTGACTTGAATCTGCCAATTCTCTCATATGCGCATTGATGCTTGAAGTTCTCCGTGTCCCACACTGTGATTCCATAGTTGTGGTCTCTGCAATGTCCCATCATGGCTCTGCACTGGCTGAAATCTTGCAAGTCGCTGATTACAGTCTTTCCATCAAGTGAAGCCACGGTTCCTTCTTCCATGTAGAAGTTACTGACGACATTCTCTTTGTCATGACAACACCATGAATATTCCACATTCAAGGTCTGATTGGTTGTCCACACTCTGGGCTCCATTTCCACCAAAGGTGTTCCTCTGAACATCTTGTGAATTCTTGCATAGTTACAGGCTACCACGCCAACTTGCTGGTATTTCTCAAAATTGCCTGTAATGCCTTTCGCTCCCCAGAAACTGGTGTGTGTGATGATTTCTTTGATTCTGATGTAGCATCTGTATGCTTTCTCTTTCTGTGGAATCTGTCTCTGTGCATAAAGTGTAACCTTCATTGCCTTGACAAAATTCCTTGGTGGGATATGGCACTGCACTTCTTCAGGAACTGTAAGCGCATGTCCATGCCTTCCACTGGTGCAAATCTGATACTTCTGGCTTTGTGAATTGATCACTTGTTCCACAGGATGATCCTTAATTGCATCCTTGAATCTCTCATAAGTCTGCATTTCTCTGACATATTTTGGTGGCCATTCTGAAGGCAAAGGCGGCAATCCATGATGCGCTGCCAATGATGGTGGCCTTACTGTCGAGGTTTCTAGAACGTATGTTCTGGAAAATACTTCGCTGTAAGCTTTGCCGGCTTCTCTCAGCGTTGCTGACTCTGACATGCCTGTCAGCATCAACACCATACACAGCATTCCAATCACCAGACTGCTGGTGGTTGCTGTGGCTTTCCCTGTTGCACTCCTCAGGACTCTATCTGACGCTGAGTTCCTCTGAGTAGGGTCTGGTACAGAGTCTTTGTTCGAACTCTGATTTCTGATATGTTTCTGGACAATTGCTGGGTCCAGTAAATCCACTTTGACTGTCACTGCTGTCTCTGGGATATCCATTGTCTTTGAATTGATTTCCAGTGGATACAATTGATTGAGTGGCCTGCTGACCACATTTCTGTTGGCAGTTCTGACTTTTGCTGAGCGAATCTGTCCATCTTTGCTGGGCTCTAACTGCTCGATGCGACCCATCCTCCATGCACCTCTGGGCATGTTCTCTTCATAAATCAGCACAACTTCATTCACTTTGGGTTCTTGAGTCGCTGTCAATCTGCCATGTTTGTGCGTCACCTGAGTTCTTTCCCTCAAGCTTGGGATATACTCTTGATGCCACAAGTCCCAGAACTTATCCAAAGTTTGCTGGGTTGTCTCCCAATATTTCTGCAGTTTCGCTGCGTTATCCATTCTAGGCACAAATTCTCCATCTTTGTCTGCGTTAAACTGTGGTGCTCCAATCTGACCTTCCCCTGTCAGGAAGTCTTTTGGCGTCAGCACTCTGAGGCTCTTTACATCACCATAGATGTAAGAGATTGGCCTGCTGTTGATCACTGCCTCGACTTCTGGCAGAAGTGTCAACAATTCTTGCAGGGTCAACATTTTGTGCCCCACAGCTGCCTTGAAATGTTTCTTGGTGATGCCTACCATTCTCTCATAGACTCCTCCCTGCCACGGTGCCATGGGAGTCGTCATGTTCCATT
The DNA here is from genome assembly GCA_964036195.1 of Sphaerolaimus hirsutus. Lineage (NCBI taxonomy): Eukaryota > Metazoa > Nematoda > Chromadorea > Monhysterida > Sphaerolaimidae > Sphaerolaimus > Sphaerolaimus hirsutus. The sequence goes on from CAXIWS010000256.1 coordinate 16,731, forward strand.
GGATTTGTTGCTGCGAGCAGTATGTCTGTACGGCTCCATTTTTGACCATTTCTGACCATTCCTTTCCAGTATTGATGGCCTTGTCAGTGCTTGTGCTGAGCACTTTCTCTGTCAATTTGAATTGCGTCGCATTGTCTGAAATCACTGCCTCAGGCTTTCCGCGCCTGGCGATGAATCTCCTGACTGCATTCAGGAATTCTTGTGCTGTCATGTCCAGCACACTTTCCAGGTGAACTGCACGTGTCACCATGCATGTGAACAAACAAATCCACATTTTCCTGTGATCTTTGTCCACTTTGTACCAAACTGGTCCCAAATAATCCAAGCCCGTGTACTGGAACGGTCTGGCTCTCTGAACTCTGGTTTCTGGTAAATCTGGCATTGGTGGAAGCTGGTACGGCTTCGCTCCCAATTTCTTACAGGTTGGGCAGGTTCTCGTCACATTGTAGATCACCCGTCTGCCCTGTGTAATCCAGTACTTTTGTCTGATCGCTGCCAATGTATGTTGCACTCCTGCGTGCATCAACTTCTCATGCTGGTCTCTGACGATCAGCTGAGTCACTGTAGCCGTTGCTGGCAACAGTATGAGTGGCACTGTGACCTCCTGTGGGTCTGTATGCTCCATTCTGCCGTGGCACTTCAGGATTCCATCCTGATGCATTTGCACATTGAGCCATTTGATCAACTGCTGGTCTGCAGCTGCTTTCTTGCCATCCTGGCTGCCTTTGCTGTGGCCTGTTGCCAGAATCTTTGCCACTCCTTTGTAATGATTCTGTTGCGTCACTTTGATCCAATATTTCCACGCACTCTCTCTCTCTTCAATACTGATAATTCCCTGTGGTTTTATTGTACCACAGATACTTTTCATGATTTCTGACAATCCATTCTGACTGTCATTTTTGCTGCGCTTTTTGTGCATCTGTCGCACAAATCTCATCACGTATACTGTTGCATCCAGTAACTTTGTCAGTGATGAGAATCTCTGAATCTCAATTCCCAATGGGTTGCTTTGCTTGCTTTCATCAGCTTGCACATTGCTGGCATCTGGGTCACTGACCACTTGCTGTGTGGCACCCAGGTAAATTGGACTGGCTTTTGGGAACTTGAGCTCTTCTTTCTTGATTTCTGCCGTTACTTCTGGCGTGACTGGCTCCACTTTTGGCTCTGGCCACTCTCCAGTCATTAGCCATTCTGGCCCCTTCCACCACAGGTTACTGCCTTCCAACTCTGACATATTCATGCCTCTTGTGGCCATGTCAGCTGGGTTCTCCAGTCCTGCGATGTGTCTGATATGCATGTTCTCTGTCTCACTCTGAATTTTCCTGATTTCATCCAATCTGTTTTTGACAAAACATGCCAGTGGCTTCGCTGTTGTCAGCCACTTCAGACAACAGGTTGAATCTGACCATACAACTGTTTGATTGAATTTGACGTCCTTGAGCTCTTTGTGAATAAACTTTGACATTCTGCTGCCAATCAACATTGCTAACAATTCCAGCCGTGGAATTGTCACTTCTGGTTTCTTTGGAGCGAGTCTCAATCTGGAGTACAGCAGGCTTGACGTGCCGCTGTCATTTTCTGTTTTCTGGCATATGTATGCCGCTGCACTGTATGCCATTGCTGAGGCATCAACGAAAATGTGCAGTTGTGCATCTGCACCACTCTGATAATTCAGATTTCTGTTGAACTTGATCTGTCCAACTTTGAGCAACTCTGTCTCCAATTGCTGCCAAATTGCTGTCTGTTCCTCAGACAGGGGAGTATCCCACTCTTTGGCACTTGGTCCTGAATGCCATAACGTCTGCAAAAATCTCTTTGCTGGCAGTAGGACAGGACTGACGAGTCCCATTGGATCAAAACATCCCGCAGTCACCTTCGCAACTGTCCTTTTCGTGGGAAGTTTGATTTTCTGGTCAGTTTCTGATAATTGTGATTTCTGGACTGTCTTTGGCGTTTTCAGCCACATCTGGTCGCTCTCTATGTCCCATTTCATTCCTAGGACTGTTGTGACAATTTCCTTGGCTACATCTGACTCTGCCAATTGCCAAGTAAAGTTCTTATTGTTGCTGTTCCATTCTCTCAGATTCATCTGTGCCTCTGTGAACAGCACTTTGGATTCCTGGTACAATTCGATTGCTTTCTGCTCTGTGTCCACACTGAGGATCAAATTATCCACATACAGATTTTCATCGATCAATTTTGCATTTTCTGTGCCAGCTTGATTCAGGTGGTATCTGACTGTCAGCGCCAGCAGCGCTGGACTGCAGATTATACCAAATGGTACTCTGGCAAATCTGTAAATCTGAATGTTGTCCTCCATGGATGGTTTCGTGGGATCCTTGTACCACAGAAATCTTGTCACATCTCTGTCACTGTCCTGCAGACTAATCTGCAGAAACGCTTTCTCTATGTCTGCGACCAGGGCGATTCCATGCAACCGGAATCGCATCAGCATCCCTACCAGCTGTGGTAGTATCACTGGACCGCGGTACATGCACTCATTCAAGCTTGGCATGCCTGGCGGTTTCGCTGAGGCATCATATACCTCTCTGACCTTTGTGGTAGTTTTCTCTGGCGTTATCACTGGTTGATGAGGCAATATATGGAACTTTCTGCCATCCATAATATCCTCTTGGACTTTCTCAATTACTCCTTGCTCCTCTTGTGCTTTCATGATTGCCTGAATTTTCTCCAGTAATTCTGGGTCTCTCTTGAGCCTGTTGGTGAGGTACCTGAACCTCTTGAACGCCATTGCTTTGTTGTCTGGAAGTTCATGCAAATTTGGCTTGTACATGAACTTAACAGAGTACCGTCCATCTGGGTTTCTCTGTACACTCTCATTGAATTGCTTTATGGCCTCATCATCCTCGACGAGGTCTGGCTGGTCCATTATGCCAATGGTATCCAGTCTATCCATGTCTTTGACATTTGGTACAGGAGCAATTGACAACGGTGCTTCCTCGTACCACTTTTCTTTCTGAATTTGATGAACAATTGTGTTGACCACTACCGGATATGCACCATCCGTGGTCCATTGATTTCTGTTGCTCGTCAGCTGCCCACCTCCCATCAGCAATCCCAATTCTGATGGAATCACATACAATCCTGACGGAAGTCTGGTGGTGCTGGTGTTCCTGGACATCAAGTCCCAGAAATAATTCAAGCCCACTATAATATCTGGCTTGAACTTGCATTCAGTCCCTTTTTTCTTGGGAATTCTGTCTGCAAAGTAACTCTCATCCGGGAAGTACTTCTGCAGGTACTTTTCGTCCTGTTCTGACACAGGCACTTTGACTTGTTCTGTGGTCAACGTTGGGACCACATCAGCCACCATATCAACTTTCTGGCCATTTCTGAGCCGCATTCTGAATTCCACTTGCTGTACTACTTTATAGTGCGGCTTTTCATTTCCGAATGTGTACACCTGGATGTGGTGTTCACCTGTACTCTTCAAATTGAGTTTCTTGGCCACTTTCTCTGACATATACGTTCCCTGGGATCCTGTGTCCAGGAACGCTTGAATCTGTAGTGGTGGCTGTTCAGGCTCCATCTCTGTATCCATTTCTGAAGCCTCAATCACGGTTCTGGCTGTCATCAGCATTGACATATTTCTGTTTACTGACAGGTTCACTGATGTATTCTGTTGCTTTGTATTTGGTTCTGTAACCACTGTGCTGGATATAGTTTCCGTCTCCACCATTTCTGGTCCAGCTTCTTCCACAGTGACACAATTCACTGTGGCCTTCCTCTGTTGGCTCTGTGCTGGTCGACCGGCCGTCGGCACAGACTTTCTGCTATTGTTTGCTGATTGCTGGCCATTCTGTTGACCATTCGCCTTGAATGCTGGAATTTGCCGTCCAGCGTTTCCATTGCCATTGTCACCAAATTTCTCTGGGCACACCGCAGTGTGGTGCCTATTGGACTTGCAATAGAAGCAACTTCTCGTAAATTGACATTGATTCATGTAATGCCCTTTCTGCAGGCATCTCAGGCATCGCTCTGCCTTTGACAAAATCACTCTCCTTTCTCTGGCAGTTTTGAATTTTGGACACTTATCATTAAAGTGTAATTGCTGTGTGTCATTGCAGAACACACACGGCCTCCCAGGATTCATGAATCCAGTCTGTGGTGCACTCTGACCATTCTGGATCACAGACATGCTCCCTGTGCTGGTCCTTGGGTTCTCTGGCCCTCTGAATCGATTCCCATTGCCTTGGAATCGATTATTGAATTGCTGTGCGCGAGGATTATTCCCGAATCCCTGGCGCGATTGCTGAACTGGTGCCTCAGTTTGCTGTGCGTGCTGTACAGCTTCACTGAGCGCTAGCTGCTTGCCAAACAGCTCTCTGAATTTTTCCACCGTCAAGGCTTCCTCAGTTCCCTGTTCCTTCTGGATTTCTCTGAGAACCTCGGGTGGCACTTTCTGTTGCAGCTGGCTCAACAGCATTGGATGTTCCACTGATTCACCCAGTGACTCCAACTGCTGGAGCAGCCTTTCAATTGCATCAAACAAAATTCTCATATCCTGACAGGTATTCCTGGCCTGTCGCAACTTCATGATATTACTCATCAGCGTGTTTCTGACCACAACTGGCTGGTCATATCTCTTCTTGAGCATTGCAATTGCGGGTGCATAATTCTCTGCGGTCACACTCAATCCACTGATCATGCCGAATGCTGAGCCTTTCAGCAAGCTCCTCAAATATGAGAACTTGGAAATGTCCTCCAAATCTGTCCGATTATGGATGTGGGATTCGAACATTTGCCACCATGATCGAAATTTGACAATTTCCCCAGTAAACTGTTCCACTTCCAGTTTCTGTAATTTGACGCTCTTTGCAGTGGTTGCATTGGTTGAACTGGCCCCCGGAGCAGCTCCCTGAGCTGTCAGAGCCATCTGGGCAGCCATCTGCTGTATGAATGCTGTATTGACTTCATACATGGTATTTCCACTCTGTTGCTGGATCATGTCTTGCAACTCTTCGATGTATACATTCATGGCTGCAATTTTCTGTGTCACCAAGTCTGACATATTTGCATATTCCTCATATGAGTCTTGGTATATCTTCTGTTCTTGTTCCATCTGATCGGGTTCGTCAATGTCCTTGACGATGTCCCTCCATGCGTCAAATTGAGTTCTCACTGCAGTCATTGCACTTTCCAATTTTGCACCCTCCTGTTTGATAGTTGCAATCACTCTTCTCATCTCTGTTCTCTTATCTTCCTTTGATGCTTCCGCAAATAGTTCCAGGTCATATTTGGCAAATTCTCTTGCCAATCTGCTTTCCACCCTGTGCTTTGCTGGCCCCAGGGTCTTTCTGATGTGACCCGTTGGTGAAACCATTTTTGCTGATGAATTTTCCTTCACTGATTCTCTTTATAGTGCGTCGCCTGTGACGCTTGTGACGCTTCTCTGCGTCTTTCTGTGCAGTGCTCTGTGCACCACGGATTTGTTGTGCCACGCACAATACCAATGCAGTCCTACAGGCCCCTGACGTGTTCTCACGCGTTGACCTTTACTGCACTGGCACCAGGTGTGTTCCTAAAGCCCCTGACGTGATTGTTTACACGCGTTGACTTCAACACACCGGTCAAATCCACCTGGACAATAAACAATTTATTTGCCCAGCAGTGTGCGCCCAAAGTGGGTCCGTACACACTCTTCCTGAGCACTCTGGCGCTCTTTCTGGCACGCCTGTGTGCCTTGTGACCACGCCAGCCACTTGCTTTCCTGAGCGGCTCCTGTGCCGCTGTGCGCAGTGCTGCGCTTGCCGTGTCACCTGTGACACGTTTCTGTGCACTCTGGTGCACTTTCTGATTCTGGGCAGTGTTTCTGTACACTGCTCTGCAATTGCGCCTGTGCAATGCAGAATTTCTGGCACTTTTATGCTGTCTGATCTGATGGTACCGAGCAGGCACAGCGTGTATATTTGATGGGAGCTCCGCAAAGCTCCTACACGCTACCAAGTATCCTAATACTTGGTTTTCAAATCCACTCTCTGTCAGCTACAGCCCTCTGTCAGCTACAGCCCTTTGTACACTGATACCCCTACTTTTGCACTTCCGAGGTATGAGTCCACTCTTACCCAGTGGAGCGAGGGACCTCCGCGAATGCCCAAAAAACAGCCCTTTGACTAGCGTGGCTCTGTGGCGATCCTGTCTCCGTCAGGTCACCCTCCCTTGGCATAGGAAGGATGTGCGAGCGGTCACTGGCGTCCGGATGTCCAGGAGCGTCCAGCGAAAGTTTGACCACCGTCCGACAATGACTCCTTGTCAAATGCCGGTGCCGCCCAGCGTCTAGCACCTTGCCAGAACACTGGTGAAAGCTGCCTGAAATCCTGACAGGCTTGTCAGAACTCCAGTGTCCTCCGCGCGTGAGCGTAGAACCGCTCCCAGGATGTAGACAGGAGTGCCGTGACTTTGGCACAGTGCTGTCTGCAAATCAACAGCCAACGCTCAGCCAAGGCCAATTGATGTTCAGCAGGACTTTTGAAGTTCTGCCAACTGCCGCACAATGTCCGTTCCGGCTTGGTGATAGCACAATGTCATGCAATCACCCTGCTCGCTGCGCCATGTGATGAAGCCACCGAAGTCAGCGTCTTCTACCACCGAATCCAGCAGCTCCAAGACCGTAGTGAGAAACGGCCTTTAGAGTGGTTGATTTCCCGTTGTAGCCGAACGTCCACTTGTCGACAGCCAAGTTGAGTTTATTTCGTGGTTGCGTGTTGAAAGGGGTTCGAAATTATTTCAGGTACTTTATTTGATCAGATACAGCCACATATAAAAGCGTAAAGCCTAGCGAGCTTCCTAGTCGAAGTTTCTATCGCTAGCTTATTTTCGTTCAGAAGCTTGGGGTCCGCAGACTGAAGTAAAAACTCTCAAAGTAGCTAAGACACGGAAATCACGTATAGAAAAACAGCTACAGTAATTTCCTAATACAAATGCACAAATAAGACATAAATGCAACAAATAAACACATCTAGCCGAAACAGTTGCCTTATACTGCGCGTGCATGCATTCAAATAATTATGGTAAAGAAATACCAGGTACAAATTGGGCTAATGGAAAAACTATTAATCTTGAGGCGCGAAGTCGGCAAACTCGGCCGATTTACTAATTTGCTTCAATTTGTCAGAAAACATTGACGCACATTGGAACTAATAAATTAGGGTTTGAAACTGTAAATAGTAGTGCAAATGTTCCTAATGACGTAAATAGAATAAGGTATATTCAACATGATAATAATAATCACTTCCTGGAAACGTATGTTGAATAGTCTAGCAAATTGGGACTTATTTGAGGTAAATGGGTATTGTAATTGAGCAGAGTTTATAATATATTCAATTGAGCAAGGTATTATAATTATTAAGTAAATATAAATAGTTGTGAACAGGGTTATGACAATTATACCTATGCGAAGGGCTTTGTAAAGTAAATGCTAGTTGCCCGCAGGGCACCATTTCTCTATTAGGACGCTGGCCTAGATAATTACGCAGTACGTAAATATTTACAAGATTTGACTTTTGTAAACTGCAAGTAAACTATGCAAATGTATGTATAATCATGATCAGAAAATTACGGCGAGTTGAATGAGCCTAATTATCAATTCTCTGTATTTCTTTATCCATCCATTTTGCCACGGTCAGCACAGACTTTGCATTTGACTTTACATTTGACACTTTACTTTACATTTGACAATTTGCATGACTTGGAATTTGACTTTACATTTGACACTTTACATGGCATTGGCATGTACTGCCACCAGAAACACTTTGCGGCAATCAAACACAGCTGTAAATTCTCTGTCCACAGCTTAGCCACTTGAATTCAGTTTCACTTCAAGTCAACATTGAATGTTGGAGCCCTTTTCACACAGACTGTTCTGAACCCCGAGTCGCATTTGGGCAGCTAGTTGTATACCCTACTGAAGGAATCACTTGTACCAGTATTGAAACAATTGTGTCAACTGACATTCTTATTTTCAAAACAGTCATATTCTACTACTACTTAGTTCATGGATTTATAAACGTTTAAGTTGATACAAGTTGGACACAAGTACTTTAAGTTGATGGTTTTCATATGCAAAAATAATTTTAGGTGCACAAATAACAACATTGGAATGCATGTCTCACCAAATAAGCTAAATATCTTGTCACTTGAGCAAACACAGTACTACCAGTCTCAGCCACAGACACGAAACAATATTTGCAAATACTTAACAAAATCTGAAAAACTTCCGTGAGGAATCCCACAAATTAAAGAACAGCAACTGTGGTTGTATAATAAGAAACAAGTTTTATAGCCAAATGTTGGTACTTACCACATTGTTGGTATTTACAGGTCCCACATTAAGTTCTGTGACAATAAAGACAAAACCATGTAAACACAATAAAATTTTGCTTTGATTACTGCGGGCTTTCAAATATGATATTCATTTTAGGCTATTTACACAGGTCCCGGCCGGGGACCGGGACCCTGCAAAAAATAATTTTTTCAAAAGTGAATAATTGGCGTGTATGGGTTATTTGCATGTTAATAAGGTGAATTATCACCAAATTAGCATGCACAAAATTTTTGCAAGACGGTTACACCCGCCCAAAGAATATGCATCGGCGGGTGTAACTGTCTTGCAAAAAATTTGTGCATGCTAATTTGGTGATAATTCACCTTATTAACATGCAAATAACCCATACACGCCAATTATTCACTTTTGACTAAAAATTATTTTTTGCCGGGTCCCGGTCCCCGGCCGGGACCTGTGTAAATAGCCTTCATTTTAAAAGACAATTAGGTAATATTGCTTACAGTGGTCAATTGCAATTGAGACGTCTACTTCTAGAAGTCGACAAGTCTACAAAATGCGATTTTGAGAAAATCGCATTTTAAGTTTCCGATCCAATTCCAGGTTCATCCTGCGTGTCCAATTTGGCTCTCTCGCGCCTACCATTAAGTTCCAAATGTTGATAATAAAGTATCAAATTTTCAGCCCCTCCTCTCAACGTATACGTGAAAAATGGGGTGTCCATAAAATTCTAAAGCATTGGCTAGCTTCATACTAAACTTTTTGGTCTACCGTATTTTCTTGAATAATTCCCCCCTCGAATAATCCCCCCCCCCTGTAAGATGAGTGTGGAAAAAATAACCCCCCCCCATCGAATAATCCCCCCCCCTCAAGGCATACGATCAATTTTTTATTTCTTATTTGGCCAAGAATGGCATGTTATTGTGTAAATAAAGCATGTTCTGTCGAATGAGTTGATGGAAACATGCTTGAGAATTCTGACGAAATAATAATTCCTCCCCTTGAATAATTCCCCCCTTGAATAATCCCCCCTCAAAAAAGTCTGACGAAATAATAATCCCCCAGGGGGATTATTCAAGCAAATACGGTAAACATAGACATTTTAATGAATGTCATCCATATCAGAATAGAAATGAATAAAGAGAGATTGGCATTTTTCTATCTAATTGAAACGGGGAAGTTATGCAAGAGACTTTTTTGAGAGTTTGTAAATAGTAATGTTATTTTTAGGTACCGTATATCTTCTAATAGAACGGCATACCTCCAATAGAACGGCAGGTTTTGGCACTTTTCTGCATTGACGAAATTAATAGAACGGCAGCCTCCAATAGAACGGCACCTCCAATAGAACGGCAGGTAGAAATTACGTTGGAAGAGTGGCAGAACACACAAATATTAGAGAAATGAGTGGTAAGAACATCCAATGTATTCAGAAATATGATTTAGGGTTACTTTCACATTTGGTTTTGTTTGAATTGATGCTCTATAGTAAAATGTCATTCATTTTTCATTAAAAACACTATGTTCAAATGAAAAATGTCTGAAAAATATTGGAAAAAATAGACCGACAGCCTCCAATAGAACGGCACCTCTAATTCAATGGCAGGTATTATAAAAAGTTGACGAAAAAAAAGAACGGCTCTCTTCTATTAGAAGAAATACGGTAAACATACGTAGGGAAGGATCAATAAAATAGTAATTATGCTGATAGACACAAGCATGTCCTAAGTGTATATTAACCTATTTATGTGACAAAACACAAATTATGCAAACAAGTAAAAACCTTGACTAAAACTAAAAACATTGATTAATGTTAACTGCCTACCCAATGTTATTGTAAATACATTGTATACAAAAGAACATCAGTTATAAAAAAGTACTCTTATGATACCTTGTTTCTAAATACCAAAAAAACAATGTTTTACAACTAACTACATCTAGGTATTATACTTACTTATTTTATGTTTATTTTACAAATACCGTATTTCCTCGAAATACCCCCGGGGGGTTTATTTTTTCAGAGTGAGAATTTTGAGGGGGGGTTAAACGAGGGGGGGGGGTATTTCGAGGGGGGGGTCTATTATTTCGCCAGAAATTTTTTGAAATCCCAGTACTAAAATGTCGTCTGAAACGTACGCAGACGTCGAAAAATGCAACAAAAATCGCCATTTATAAGACTCTAAAGACATTTATAAGTGTGTAGATGTACAAACACTGTTCTCACATAACAGAGTCATCGTTTTTAACGTGTGTTTTGCATTGCCCGGATGACAGACCGCAGCCTTTGTCATTTACGATCTCTATACACTAAATTTGGGGGGGGGTATTTCGAGGGGGGGGGTTAATAAGTTCATAGTGTCCATTTTGAGGGGGGGTATTTCGAGGGGGGGGGGTATTTCGAGGAAATACGGTAGATTTACATTTCTCACAGAGAAAGTAAGTGTATTTATGTATTTACAACTGTTGTAGTTATTCAACTGAACATAAGATTCAATCAACTACTACACTAAGACTTACGGACAGATTTCAACCATTCAAACTGAACGGACTGAATGTGATAAATAAATATTTAGAGAATTCTGCCATATTTATAGGTATGAATTCACGCAAAAAATTGTGCAAATTAAATATTTACATAATGTATTTATAAATATGAGAAAATAAACTTTTCCTTTTTCTATTCAGATTGTATACGGTAGCTTTCATTGAAATTTCTTCGATTAATTCATTGAGCTTGCGCAAAGGCTCAACACACCAGTTGAAAATGCCACAAATGTCAACTGGTTCCCATCCCAATTCAAAGCTGCCTCACGAGACGACGAACGATGTTCAAATGCAAAAGTGTTGGATCGTGCCTACACACACTAGTTTTCACCGTGACTTCGTGTGAAAACTGAAAGTGTTTCAAATGCAAATTAATGAACACGGTTGAATGATTTCATTTTTATTGGAATTTAAATTGATGAAAGTTAAAATTAAAATTTTTTCAACTAAAACACATACAGCATACAAAGAGAGTAGGCTGGATGTGGCCATGTGGCCATTTCAGTTTTCACATCGGTCATGGTGAAAACAAGGTAGTGTGTGTAGGGCCAATATGACGTTGCAAATGAAACTGTATTGTTGAAATGAATAATGTGCTCAACGATGGGTGAGTTTGTCAAAATAAAAACACTATGTATTTTGAGTTTTTCAAAAATGAATATCTGTGTTTTGAGGTTTTTTCATGAAAAAAACTTGAGTTTCGTGTTTCATTTCTGTTTTTTTTTTGTTGTAGAAACTAGGTTTTTGGTAAAAACTCAAGTATTCTGATAAAAACTCAAGTTTTAGTAAACACTGAAGTTTTTTTGGTATCAACTCAAGTTTTCAACAAAAAGTTGCATTTTACAGCATTTTACTGTGGAAAAAGGGGTTTTCTTATCAAATATTGGTTTTGCACACGTTTTTACATGTATTGGAAAAGTTTCATTAGTTAACTGGTGGTAGTTCTAAATGGGTGAACACAAGACACCTTTGACAGCTTGGCAGCTGAGGAGCCCTCCCTCAGCTCCATTGTGTGAGCTAGCAGAATCTGGTGGCTCCTGAACAGGGTTGGCAAAATCTCAGAAAAAAATAAAAATAAAATAGAAAATTGAAGAATAAAATAAAAATAAAATGAAAAATTGAAGAATAAAATAAAAATAAAATGGAAAATTGAAGAATAAAATAAAAATAAAATACAATTTTAATAAAAATAAAATACAATTTTAGTAAAAAGAATTTCACTAAAACCAACCCTGCTCCTGAACACTTTGATCACAGTCCCTATCATTGTCGTAACCACCAGGAAATTCAGACACCATCTTTTATTTTTTGAATACTTATTTCATCATTCAACTTGGATACTTTATGTGCATATTTACACACAATACATATATGTGTACTTTATGTAAACTCGGCGGACATGAAACGAATCAGCTATTCGGCCCTTGGTTCCCAATGACGTATCTTTTTTAATTTGAACTTGAGTGGACGGATTCCATTCGGTTCACGATACATTTTATTCAATCCGATCTTTTCTAAGAGAACGATATGAATTTGATAGACATATCGTTACAGAAAGTCGGATTGTAAGGCATTAGGCCCGATCTTATCGTCGCGGCCCAGATAAATTCCTCCGAAAAAGTACGTATGAAATTTGGCACATGTCCAAATTCCTTGCGTTTCATACCAAAAAGATTAAAGACGCCCAATTTCTGTTCGCGTCACAATAATGGCCGCGGAATGTGATTAAGTAAACACAAGTTTCAACTAGTACGTTTGTTGCCATTTGCGGTCAATTGCTTAATTGCATTCCACGGCCATTATTGGCGACGTGAACAAAAATCGTGCATCTTTAAACTTGTTTGCATGAAACGCTAAAACTTGGACATATGCCAAGTTTAATTAGTCACACTCGTACAAAAATCCCGTAGAACAATGACTTCCAAAAAGTCCGCCGAGTTTATGCACATATTCACATTGTTCAGTTCAAATCAAGTTCCTAAAATTGCTTGGATCAGAAAACACAAAAAAGCATTTCCGTATTTTCTGTGTTTCCGTGTTCTCCAAAAAAGAACCCATTTGAGTTTCCGTGTTTTTTTGAAGAATTTCTTTATGAGTTAGTGAATTTATCGGACGGTAGTAAGGCGTGTCGCATAGAAATGTTGAGATACTTCAGAAATAGCGTGAAACAATGATGTGAAATCGGACATACTAATAAACGCGTACGAGTGCGTCCATCGTATTATTCCACTGGAATCGCATCACGTTTGTACAGTGTGCAGAGTGAGGCTCCGCCCACTTTTGTGTTTTCGACCGCGCGGGACTTCCCTGGCAAATTGCGGATTTTCCGTCAGGCTCGCCTTTTCTGTGTGTGGGCTCAATAATGACAGTCAAATTTCTACATTTTCTTACATTTGACAGAACACGCATGTAATTTTAGCGCCCTGTGCGTATGCTCGACCCACAATTCCCATTTTCAAGCGCGTGATGGGCCTCAAAAAGTTCGTAAAAATCACATGTTTGTATAGGGAAAACGACGCGCCCAGCCGAGCAAAATTCGCGTACAGTTTAATGATGTTGGCTGGCGCGAGAGCGCGGAGTAACAGTGGCCCCATGGCTCGGTGCCAATACGCACAGGAATTTCTGCGCGCACTGTATTGTATGAGGACTTATTCTAGTGGACAACTTACACTAGTGATTTGACCCACGTCCATGTCAGAGCGATGTTTCCCTGATTTTTGCTTAAAATCGCTAAAATATGCTCAATTTGGCTGATTTTCACCTTCATAATCGCTATTTTTGTCTTTAGTCTACTATTTGCTATTTTTAGTCTACTCAGACCTTGGGGTATTTCGAGGGGTCGATTTTTCAAGGGGGTGGGGTAATTCGAGTCAGCAAATGAGCACTATGTCCAAATAGTTTTTTTCCATGTCTGCTGCAGGGTTCTTCCAGGGGGCAGTCCCAAGCCCTGTGAAATGTAAAGTGAAGTGTCAAATGTGAAGTCAAATGCCAAGTCAAATGTCAATTGTCATATAAAGTGTCAAATGTAAAGTAGAGTGTCAATAGTGTATCCAAAAAAATTTTGTATCCAAATCTTATGTTTCTGTATCCAAATATTATATTTCCACATAAGTTTTGGATACAAAACATAAGATTTGGATACACAATTGACACATTACTTTACATTTGACACTTTTCGTGACAATTGACATTTGACATTGCATTTGACTTTACATCTGACTTTACATCTGACACATTATTTATATTTGACAATTTGCATGACAATTATCATTTGACTTTGCATTTGACTTTACATTTGACACTTTACTTTACATTTGACAATTTGCATGACTTGGAATTTGACTTTACATTTGACACTTTACATGGCATTGGCATGTACTGCCACCAGAAACACTTTGCGGCAATCAAACACAGCTGTAAATTCTCTGTCCACAGCTTAGCCACTTGAATTCAGTTTCACTTCAAGTCAACATTGAATGTTGGAGCCCTTTTCACACAGACTGTTCTGAACCCCGAGTCGCATTTGGGCAGCTAGTTGTATACCCTACTGAAGGAATCACTTGTACCAGTATTGAAACAATTGTGTCAACTGACATTCTTATTTTCAAAACAGTCATATTCTACTACTACTTAGTTCATGGATTTATAAACGTTTAAGTTGATACAAGTTGGACACAAGTACTTTAAGTTGATGGTTTTCATATGCAAAAATAATTTTAGGTGCACAAATAACAACATTGGAATGCATGTCTCACCAAATAAGCTAAATATCTTGTCACTTGAGCAAACACAGTACTACCAGTCTCAGCCACAGACACGAAACAATATTTGCAAATACTTAACAAAATCTGAAAAACTTCCATGAGGAATCCCACAAATTAAAGAACAGCAACTGTGGTTGTATAATAAGAAACAAGTTTTATAGCCAAATGTTGGTACTTACCACATTGTTGGTATTTACAGGTCCCACATTAAGTTCTGTGACAATAAAGACAAAACCATGTAAACACAATAAAATTTTGCTTTGATTACTGCGGGCTTTCAAATATGATATTCATTTTAGGCTATTTACACAGGTCCCGGCCGGGGACCGGGACCCTGCAAAAAATAATTTTTTCAAAAGTGAATAATTGGCGTGTATGGGTTATTTGCATGTTAATAAGGTGAATTATCACCAAATTAGCATGCACAAAATTTTTGCAAGACAGTTACACCCGCCCAAAGAATATGCATCGGCGGGTGTAACTGTCTTGCAAAAAATTTGTGCATGCTAATTTGGTGATAATTCACCTTATTAACATGCAAATAACCCATACACGCCAATTATTCACTTTTGACTAAAAATTATTTTTTGCCGGGTCCCGGTCCCCGGCCGGGACCTGTGTAAATAGCCTTCATTTTAAAAGACAATTAGGTAATATTGCTTACAGTGGTCAATTGCAATTGAGACGTCTACTTCTAGAAGTCGACAAGTCTACAAAATGCGATTTTGAGAAAATCGCATTTTAAGTTTCCGATCCAATTCCAGGTTCATCCTGCGTGTCCAATTTGGCTCTCTCGCGCCTACCATTAAGTTCCAAATGTTGATAATAAAGTATCAAATTTTCAGCCCCTCCTCTCAACGTATACGTGAAAAATGGGGTGTCCATAAAATTCTAAAGCATTGGCTAGCTTCATACTAAACTTTTTGGTCTACCGTATTTTCTTGAATAATTCCCCCCTCGAATAATCCCCCCCCCCTGTAAGATGAGTGTGGAAAAAATAACCCCCCCCCCATCGAATAATCCCCCCCCCTCAAGGCATACGATCAATTTTTTATTTCTTATTTGGCCAAGAATGGCATGTTATTGTGTAAATAAAGCATGTTCTGTCGAATGAGTTGATGGAAACATGCTTGAGAATTCTGACGAAATAATAATTCCTCCCCTTGAATAATTCCCCCCTTGAATAATCCCCCCTCAAAAAAGTCTGACGAAATAATAATCCCCCAGGGGGATTATTCAAGCAAATACGGTAAACATAGACATTTTAATGAATGTCATCCATATCAGAATAGAAATGAATAAAGAGAGATTGGCATTTTTCTATCTAATTGAAACGGGGAAGTTATGCAAGAGACTTTTTTGAGAGTTTGTAAATAGTAATGTTATTTTTAGGTACCGTATATCTTCTAATAGAACGGCATACCTCCAATAGAACGGCAGGTTTTGGCACTTTTCTGCATTGACGAAATTAATAGAACGGCAGCCTCCAATAGAACGGCACCTCCAATAGAACGGCAGGTAGAAATTACGTTGGAAGAGTGGCAGAACACACAAATATTAGAGAAATGAGTGGTAAGAACATCCAATGTATTCAGAAATATGATTTAGGGTTACTTTCACATTTGGTTTTGTTTGAATTGATGCTCTATAGTAAAATGTCATTCATTTTTCATTAAAAACACTATGTTCAAATGAAAAATGTCTGAAAAATATTGGAAAAAATAGACCGACAGCCTCCAATAGAACGGCACCTCTAATTCAATGGCAGGTATTATAAAAAGTTGACGAAAAAAAAGAACGGCTCTCTTCTATTAGAAGAAATACGGTAAACATACGTAGGGAAGGATCAATAAAATAGTAATTATGCTGATAGACACAAGCATGTCCTAAGTGTATATTAACCTATTTATGTGACAAAACACAAATTATGCAAACAAGTAAAAACCTTGACTAAAACTAAAAACATTGATTAATGTTAACTGCCTACCCAATGTTATTGTAAATACATTGTATACAAAAGAACATCAGTTATAAAAAAGTACTCTTATGATACCTTGTTTCTAAATACCAAAAAAACAATGTTTTACAACTAACTACATCTAGGTATTATACTTACTTATTTTATGTTTATTTTACAAATACCGTATTTCCTCGAAATACCCCCGGGGGGTTTATTTTTTCAGAGTGAGAATTTTGAGGGGGGGTTAAACGAGGGGGGGGGGTATTTCGAGGGGGGGGTCTATTATTTCGCCAGAAATTTTTTGAAATCCCAGTACTAAAATGTCGTCTGAAACGTACGCAGACGTCGAAAAATGCAACAAAAATCGCCATTTATAAGACTCTAAAGACATTTATAAGTGTGTAGATGTACAAACACTGTTCTCACATAACAGAGTCATCGTTTTTAACGTGTGTTTTGCATTGCCCGGATGACAGACCGCAGCCTTTGTCATTTACGATCTCTATACACTAAATTTGGGGGGGGTATTTCGAGGGGGGGGGTTAATAAGTTCATAGTGTCCATTTTGAGGGGGGGTATTTCGAGGGGGGGGGGTATTTCGAGGAAATACGGTAGATTTACATTTCTCACAGAGAAAGTAAGTGTATTTATGTATTTACAACTGTTGTAGTTATTCAACTGAACATAAGATTCAATCAACTACTACACTAAGACTTACGGACAGATTTCAACCATTCAAACTGAACGGACTGAATGTGATAAATAAATATTTAGAGAATTCTGCCATATTTATAGGTATGAATTCACGCAAAAAATTGTGCAAATTAAATATTTACATAATGTATTTATAAATATGAGAAAATAAACTTTTCCTTTTTCTATTCAGATTGTATACGGTAGCTTTCATTGAAATTTCTTCGATTAATTCATTGAGCTTGCGCAAAGGCTCAACACACCAGTTGAAAATGCCACAAATGTCAACTGGTTCCCATCCCAATTCAAAGCTGCCTCACGAGACGACGAACGATGTTCAAATGCAAAAGTGTTGGATCGTGCCTACACACACTAGTTTTCACCGTGACTTCGTGTGAAAACTGAAAGTGTTTCAAATGCAAATTAATGAACACGGTTGAATGATTTCATTTTTATTGGAATTTAAATTGATGAAAGTTAAAATTAAAATTTTTTCAACTAAAACACATACAGCATACAAAGAGAGTAGGCTGGATGTGGCCATGTGGCCATTTCAGTTTTCACATCGGTCATGGTGAAAACAAGGTAGTGTGTGTAGGGCCAATATGACGTTGCAAATGAAACTGTATTGTTGAAATGAATAATGTGCTCAACGATGGGTGAGTTTGTCAAAATAAAAACACTATGTATTTTGAGTTTTTCAAAAATGAATATCTGTGTTTTGAGGTTTTTTCATGAAAAAAACTTGAGTTTCGTGTTTCATTTCTGTTTTTTTTTTGTTGTAGAAACTAGGTTTTTGGTAAAAACTCAAGTATTCTGATAAAAACTCAAGTTTTAGTAAACACTGAAGTTTTTTTGGTATCAACTCAAGTTTTCAACAAAAAGTTGCATTTTACAGCATTTTACTGTGGAAAAAGGGGTTTTCTTATCAAATATTGGTTTTGCACACGTTTTTACATGTATTGGAAAAGTTTCATTAGTTAACTGGTGGTAGTTCTAAATGGGTGAACACAAGACACCTTTGACAGCTTGGCAGCTGAGGAGCCCTCCCTCAGCTCCATTGTGTGAGCTAGCAGAATCTGGTGGCTCCTGAACAGGGTTGGCAAAATCTCAGAAAAAAATAAAAATAAAATAGAAAATTGAAGAATAAAATAAAAATAAAATGAAAAATTGAAGAATAAAATAAAAATAAAATGGAAAATTGAAGAATAAAATAAAAATAAAATACAATTTTAATAAAAATAAAATACAATTTTAGTAAAAAGAATTTCACTAAAACCAACCCTGCTCCTGAACACTTTGATCACAGTCCCTATCATTGTCGTAACCACCAGGAAATTCAGACACCATCTTTTATTTTTTGAATACTTATTTCATCATTCAACTTGGATACTTTATGTGCATATTTACACACAATACATATATGTGTACTTTATGTATGCACATATTCACATTGTTCAGTTCAAATCAAGTTCCTAAAATTGCTTGGATCAGAAAACACAAAAAAGCATTTCCGTATTTTCTGTGTTTCCGTGTTCTCCAAAAAAGAACCCATTTGAGTTTCCGTGTTTTTCAAAATTGTTGAGTTTCCGTGTTTCTGTGTTAAACAAAAACTAGGAAACTCAATGAGTTTCCGTATTTAATATGTGTGTTTTTGCCATCGTTGAATGTGCTATGTGCAATGTACAGGGCTGGCATGAAGTGTATGTGTATACAAAAATGCGTAGTGTTACTCACGAGCAAACTTAAAATTGGGATGGGAACCAGTTGACATCCGGGGTCCTTGTCAACTGGTGTGTAGGGCCTAACTGACATAATAATACGGAAAATAAAATTCACAGCTGCCTTGCACTCAACAATTGCGCACTGGAACTGCTGGTGGCCATTTGGGGGCACTCGTTGGATTTCACATTTCCATTTGATTTGCACACTTCATTTTGGCGGTCCACCCAAATTTTGGACTCACTGTTGGGCTGTGGCAAGGCCCCTGATTTTTTAGAGGTGTGTTAGATGGTTAAATATATGGTTTTAGTTGGAATAATTCATTCGGTCATTTTTGACTGAAAGTTGTTCAAGCAGAGGGAATTTTCCGCATTTTTGATATTTAGCAATGGGAATTTGTGGAGTTGGGAAGTTATTTAAGCAGGGGGTATTATTATAGGAGATACGGTATTATACCAGGGGCTTACGATAAAATCAAATCACATCAAGACGCGAGTTTTTCTTTTAATTAGTGGGTGAAAAAATAAGTGGGATTAGTTACAAAGAACAATTTTCACCGTACCGAAGTATTATTCGTTTCATTTCTATATCCATCTCATAAACGGGTGCGAACAACAACAAAAATCCAAATTTTGCGCAATGGCGTCGCGCTCACCGGTAGACCACTTAAATTTGGCAAATTAATAAATCTGTATTGAACACATTTTTAGTTTATCAGAATGTCAACTACTACTCCTCTGCCAAGTAGGGTTCAAAAGGGATCTTAATCCCGAATACCGTTAATTTTCGGGATTTCGCGGTCCCGATCCCGACCCCTGAAAATTTTAAAACCAATCCCAATCCTGGAAAAATTTGCCTGATGACTTTGTACTGAGAAATGTGAACGGAAAACTCCAGTGTGCATTTTATATTATACTTATTTATCTGGCATTCAAGTGTGTTATTGTTGCACGGCACACTCAAATTTTCAGTTGCAGTTCGAACACTTTTTCAAGGGTGGAATTCAAAAGGGCGGAATTAAAATCGGGGGTGGAATTCCAAAACGTCCGAACCGCCCTCGATTTCAATTCCGCACATGAAACGTTCGAACACTTTTTCGACGGCGGAATTGCCTCGAATTGTGCACAGGCGGAATTAATTCGGAAAAGGCGGAAAGCGCAATGCGTTTGAACAACGTCCACACTTTTTTTACTCATGGCGGAATTGTGCATGGGCCGTATTAATTCGGAAAAGGCGGAAAGCGCAAAGCGTTTGAACAACGTCCGCACTCTTTTGAGTGTGCGGTGTGCCATCTAGGCAAGAAAACATTGGGACACTTTCTAGGGGTGGAATTCAGTTTTGGTTTACACAAATATGCCACACGGTGAACTTCAATATCTTTTAAACAAGTTGATATTACTAAAAAATTTATCTATTCATTTTTGAAGACAAAGCCTAGATCTACCTATAAAATTTTTTTCACAAATATATTTGGCAAGATAAGTGAGATGTGTTTCTCACAACAACCTTCTCTAATGGGTGGAATTGAAAGTCAAGGGCTGAATTGAAAGTGTCCCAATCATTTTGAAACTTGCTGCGTGGAAATGTTATGACAGGCAAATCAGCGAAAAGTGTACGAATTCGTCCGGACTCCGTTCGAATGTCCAAAAAATGCCCTAAAAATGCTTTAAAAAATTGTTCGAACTGCACTTGGCGTTCCGCCTTGGTGGAACTCAACAACGTTCGAACTGCACTTGAAAATTTTGAGTGTGCGGTGCGCTATTAGACCCTCTTGTGAAATATTAGTAGAAACGTGGACCGCGATAAAAAAATATTCAATATGGTAAACTCAAATGCGTTCAAAACAGATGTTTTTATAAGTTTCCCAAATTTCAATAGTGTACTACCGTATTACTTCTAATAGAAGAAAGTCGTTTTTTCAGTCACACGTTTCACCTACCGTTCTATCGGAGGTGCCGTTCTTTTACACATTTTTTTAAATAGTTTTTTTAAATGACACTTGAACAATATTTTCAACAATATCAGAGCGTCAATCTGAACTTCAGTATCTATTTGAATGCTTTGAACGTTCGCTACATATATCTTTGTGTTTTGGCACACTTCCAAAGTGATTTCTACCTGCCATTCTATTGTATTCAATGGAATGGTACCGCTTTATTGTTTGTTCTAAAAACGTGCTAAAACCTGCCATTATATTAAAGGTGCCCTTCTATTGGAGGTATGCAGTTCCATTAGAAGAAATACGGTGGTGTGCCTGGCGGCAATGGACATTCAGCCCAATTTAAATTTCCATAGGAACTTGCATTTCGGACGGATTTGAGATTCAATGGTTACTTAGGCAAATTTCTCTTCAGAAATGCGAGTGCCCATCGGAAGGATGGATAGAAGTTTTGAAAAAACTCGCTGGCAACTTGCCAGGGGGCGGAGAGAACACGGCCATTGGTTGACTCCGCCCACTTTGAGTGCCAATGTCTCCATTTTGCCAGTCGGTCGCGGTTTGATTGTCATCTGATTTTTCCCGCATTTCTTGTGTTTTGGCATCGAATGCGGCCGGCCACAGCCAGTAAAGCTAAAAGAATATCACAGAGTGGGGTCGGTTTCAAAATAGTGAATTTCAAAATTTTCGGTTCGGTTCTCGGTTCTTGGTTATGTGCTTTTCAGAACTTTCAAATCAGAAACTTTTCCTTTTGATTTAAAGAAAATATCTGATCTTTTAAAAGGAAAATTAGTTGAAAAAAATCAAGCGCCAAACAAAACACTAAGTTTTCAGACGTTGTTTTTAAAAGCACTTATTTGAAAAAGGTTGAAAAAATTAAAAGCGCACCGAAACATACTAAAAGGGCAGCATAAATGGCTCCAATAACTGCACCAGCAACCACATCACTCAACCTGGGGGCAGTCCCGAGCCCTGGAAAGTGTAAGGTCAGGTGTCAAATCTCATTTTAAATGCCAATCCGAAAAAAAATTATATTACCGAACTTTGCATGACAATCGACAAATTTGTAATTTCTATTTTTTACATGACATTTTACTAACAATTGCAAACACAAACGATTTTGAATTTACAAATTTTTTGGAGTTCATGAATTTTCGAAATCCTTTTTTGGAAAAAAATCGAAATTCTAAGTCATTTAAGAAAAAAAACCATCCAACAATTTACACACTTTTCCAGACACGACTTTGCCACCGTTACATTTGACACTTGACTTTACACTTTACAGGGTGCGGGGCTGGCACCTATGGTAGTGGTCGACGATCCTCGTAATGCACACCCACGTGTAGTAGGTGAAAAACACAAATTGAGCCATAAGGAGCAAAAGTTGCCTTCCGAACGATGGCACTAAGCGACGTTCCACGTAGAACTGCATTGGGGCAAAGTTTTATGTTTCGGTCATAATATTTACTGTATATTCTTGAATAAGTTCCCTTTAGAAAATAGTGAATATTAGAACCTTGTCGAAAATCCCGATCCCGAGATCTCGTAATAATAATCTGAAACTTCAAAAAACAGTCCTGATACAGAGACCCCAACCCCCATCCCAACAAGTTGTTTCCGTTTGAACTCTAGCTACGTCGAGTCTATGCCGGGACTCATCTGAACCGCTACTCATCTAGATCTGACAATCATCTAGATGTACCCCCAACTAATCTGCCCCTTCCCCCGCAGCCGCAGACATTAGACGTAGGCTTAGGATGGCACACAAAAAACGCTTGCCAACAGCGGCTGGCTGGCACCTTACACACACTTGGGACACACCTGTGGTGATTCTAATAATTCTGTGATGACAGTGTTTGCAATTATGTGCAGGCATGCGTGGTGATTATGTGCATGTGTTGTGATTATGTAATCGAGGCATCCAATTCTAAAAGTCAACAAGTCCAAAATATGAAAATTTTGAGTTAGGCCCGAAAACGTCATCTGGGGCTACTTCCGCACATTTTTCATCATTTTCCATAAAATTTTTTGACCTCATATGCCCATATGGCAAAGTGCCAAATTTGACATTTTTGGGAAAAATGCAAAAAATTTGGGCAAGAAGTCGACAAGTCCACTTAGTGTTGGGCTAAAAGTCGACAAGTCCACCTTCCGCCGCCGTTTTTATGGGAAAAACGCAAGAAATGTGATAAGTCCATCATGGACACTGATTTCTAAAAGTCGACAAGTCCATAAATTTCCCGTAAGGCAGGCGCAGATTGGACGGGAACAAAAATGTTCTCGAGTGCAAGAAGTCGACAAGTCCATTTTTCTCCCCAAAACAGTTTTGTTCGGTCCATGTAGAATTTAATAGACACCCAATTTTTCCATTATATGTTGAGAGTAGGGGCTGAAAATTTATTGCTAACATTTGAAACTTAATGTTGAGCATGATGGAGCCCCATTGGACACGCACCTTGGACCTGGAATTGGAAATGAAACGTAAAATGCGATTTACTCAAAATCGCATTTTGTGGACTTGTCGACTTTTAGCATTAGACGCCTCAATTGTGTACAGTGCCAAGTGCCAGCCAGCCACTTTCAGCAAGCATCTTATGTGTGTGCGCCACTCTGCGGTGTGCACCACGCAGTACACAACGTCTGCGGCTGCGGCGGGGTCTAGATGAGTAGCGGGCAGATCTGCATGAGTGACAGGTCTAGATGAGTGGCGGGTTTTGATGAGTAGCGAGCCCACGTCACAACATCCACCCTACAACTAACCACAAGAAAAATACAGCACATAATGGACAGAGTCGCGTGTCCAGAGGGCATGCTCAATCTGGCATCTTGCACCCGTATCTCATTTTCATTCGTACACTGGACCATTTCAGTGGGCACGAACAAAGTGCGGTTATTTATACAATCGGTTTCACCGCCGAATTGCTCGAAATTTGGCTGGCACACTGCCAAAAAGTTTGGTCTGAGGCGCCCTATTGTAGTTTTAAGAATGTCCACTGTGACTAGGGCGCTGCCGTAGGTCATCGTGTAGCCAACTGCGTAGGGGGCAACAGTTTTTTGATTTACGTTATGGGACTTGGTCAAATGTAAAGTCACATGCAAAGTCAAATGTCAAAAGTAAAGTGTCAAATGTAAAGTCAAATGCAATGTCAAATGTAAAGTAATGTGTCAATTGCGTATCCAAATCTTATTTTTGGCATTTTTTGACAAGATTTGGATACAAAAACATAAGATTTGGATACACAATTGACACTTTACTTTTGACTTTACATTTGACACTTTACTTTTCACTTTACAGGGCTTGGGACTGTCACCAGTACTTTGGCGGGAAGCGCCATGGCGATTTTCTGACCTCTAGCGCCAAGCGCCAGAAGCGCCATGGCCCTTTTAGTTTTGGCGTCTGCGCCAAGCGTTTTGTTCCTGGCACCGGGTAAAAAAGAGCCATCACGGTAGGGCTCGAAACTCGATTTTTTTTGAAACTCGAGTTCGAGTCACAGCCACCAAATTTTTCCGGTCGAGTCGGACAAGTCAGTGAAAATTCGAGTCGAGTTTGGCAAAAATCTCGAGTCTCGAGTCGAGTAGGATGCGTTACATTTAGGTATAATCCTTGCATAAATTTTAGATACAGGTTCCTCTACCAATTTTTTCACACACACTTAATGATGTTTAAATACCAACTGTTCATTTAACATCAAGATAAAGAAAAATATGATTTTTTTACACTTTGTTGATGTTGCCACAAATAATGCTGCAAAAATAAAACCAGCATGGAGATGGAAAAACACCATCTTTTAATAACGTGGTTCTTAAAAATCCATGTTTTTTAAGAAAAACCATTGAAATACATATTTTTAAGGCATTTGAGATTTATGTGACTGATCTGCTGATCATAGCTCTTGTGTGATAAACAATACATGCTTCTGTGCACACAAAATTTTCACGCATCTCCCAAAATTGATACTAGAACTTGCATTGCCTTGAATTTTTCATCTCTCGTCTGCAGCCTTGATGCCTACTCTGATGCAACACTGTCTAGAGATAGTGACAAACACACATATTGCCTAGACATATGTATTATTTTTTGTAGTTGAATTCATTATCATTTATTCATTCCAATCTAAAAGTTAATTCAACAACACCACATCATTTTGGATCATTGGCATTGTGCAATGTATTTGAGGCAGTGCGTGTGTCAAGGATGCTGTGTGTGTTTCATTCTGTAGAATTATTTAGCAATTAGAAACTTCAGGCATCATTCAATACACATGCCAAACCAATCAATCATGTATCTCGCACATGGTATTGAAATGCGCGCTTGCGCGCAAAATTTTTGAGAAATCTTGAAAAATTCTTTTAAATGTTGATATTTTTCGACATGATACAATGGGGAACCCTGACTCGAAATTTTCCAAAATTTCGAGTCGAGTCAGGCAAAAACCTCGAGTCTCGAGTCGGGGCCATATTTTTCCGGTCGAGTCAGTTGAGTCGAGTCAGTACCCAATTTTACCCTCGAGTCTCGAGTAGAGTCGACTCGAGTCGAGTTCGAGCCCTACATCACGGCATCCGTAGATTTTTTTTATTGTCGTGCAAAAATTTATAGCTACCAAATTATGTAAACCGAAATTGTCAACTCACCAACAATTTGATAGAATCTACTCGTTCGGAAAGCTCGTTTTTGACTAGTGTGCCATTGTTTGTTGTCGAAGTTGAAATAAGACGCCAGCAGTTCATAAGTGCACACCTGAAAACGTGATTTGGCTCATTCCAGGGCAGAACTTCCCACCCTGTCAAGTGACAAGTCAAGTGTTGTTCCAGTGCAATCGTCATTGAATATGGAACTTGACGCGAATCGGTGCCAAGAGACGAATAGTAGAAATTAGACATTACACTCTTTTGTTATATTTTCATTATTTAACATGAAAATCTGAACTAGGGTTGGAAAAAAACACGTTTTTTTAACTCGATGTTTAAAAAAAACGTTTAAAA
This sequence comes from Sphaerolaimus hirsutus, assembly GCA_964036195.1. NCBI lineage: Eukaryota > Metazoa > Nematoda > Chromadorea > Monhysterida > Sphaerolaimidae > Sphaerolaimus > Sphaerolaimus hirsutus. The sequence continues at coordinate 42,635 of CAXIWS010000256.1, forward strand.
AAACACGTTTTTTAAATAAAAAACGTTTTTTTTTTAAAGCTCCCAGATATGACCTTGTGTCAACATATAAGGTATATCAGACAGTGGCAATACTCTGTGATGTTATATATGACCACATAATGGCTGTGGAGTAGTGATGGAAAAGCGCCAGAAAAAATGGCGCCATTCGGAAAGTGGGCGCCACGGAAAGAGGGTGCCAAGCGCCAAGGGCGCCATGGGCATGGCGCCATTTGGAAAATAGGGCGCCGGGCGCCAGGATAAAAAAAGTGCCTACAACACCATGCGTGTGCTAAAAATGTTTCTACAGTATACTCGGCAGACATGATACTATACAATGAGTCGCATGATGTCATATCATGCACGCTGTATCCAACCCGTAGAACTCTGTTTTGGTGACTCGTGCTTACGCATATACGGAATGAAACTATTCAATTGTGCCCGCACAATTCAAACCACCGTCAAAGTGTAGTTGAGTTTTTTGGCATGATGCCATCCAAGCGTCGTCTGGATCTGAATAAATACAAAGCGGGAACGTTTTCTGAATTCAAAATTTTGAACGTAACAAGTTTTCGTCAAAATGAATCGATAGCGTATAACTTTTCTAAATATGAATTAGATTAAACGTAGGTAAACGTATAATCAAAAATTCGCAGCACCTATCGGCACAAAAATTGCAGTAAACGAGTGCGTAAAGAACAGCACATTTTTATTTTCCTTCTTACTATCTTTATATTTTCTTTTTTACTAAATTCCTTTCTCGTTCGCTCTACAAGAACAAAATATAACTTTCCGATTTTGTAGAATGATATGTCTGTCGACTATACATATTGACATATTCACGACCCACTGTGCACCGTTGTTCTACCGTATTTAAGATGTATCGCACTTCGCTGTTCAGTAAGATGTTGAATTCCATTGACGCTCAGCGAAGCGAAACATAAGTAAACCAAACCTGTATAATATCATGTCTGCTGACTATACCATTGTACGCGCATTCACTTCTTAATTCGCGTTCTCCAGGATGTAATGAACAAAAACAAGGCTAGCAACAAAATTTTTTTGAATAAAATCCACATGACAAATTCAAACGCAATGGAAATTGTCATTTGACAACAATCCATTATCCAAATTGTCATTCGTGTCTTCTGATCCGTCAGACAGATCTGATGAACCATTGGACGAAAGATTTCCACCCACTCACACCACTCCGTCCATTTTTCTGGCGAATTTAGATCATCCACGGATGCGTTTTTCATACTTTTTTGGTTTACACAGCACTCACCGTGAAACCCTGCTGGCGCCCTTCTAAAGCAGGGCGCCAGGCGCCAGGAAAAAGGGCGCCAAGCGCCAAGGGCGCCATGGCGCCTTTCAGCATGTGGGCGCCAGGCGCCAAGGGCGCCACAGAAAAAGGGCGCCAAGCGCCAATGGCGCCATGGCGCGGCGCCCTCAAATGGCGCCAGCGCCATGGCGCCATTCCATCACTACTGTGGAGCCATGGGATAGCATCATAAGTGGTGATTTGTGTCAAAAATATCCATTTTTCGTCGCAAATTGAACTTGAGTAACTGAAGTAACTTGAACGCACTTGAGTTTACTGCAACGAGTTTTATTTACTCTCCGTCAACTGCAGTTGACAAACACCTAATTCAAGTAAACTCAAGTGCCATTCAGGGCTGATTTGAGGTATTATAACTAAATTTTGTTTACTGGGCGGTAAACAAATACGCGAAGCACCAGCCAGCCCCGCAAAACTATTGTAACCCAACATAAAAAACCAACCGATAGAACGGGAAAGACATAAGTAGCCAGAATCAGATGTCCAGGGGCACTCCCAGACCGTGTAAAAAGCTCTGTAAGATGTCAAATGTCATGCAAAGTGTCAAAAGTCATGCAAAATGCCCTGTAAAATGGTAACCGAGTTGCCATTTTGCAGGGCATTTTACATGACTTTTGACACTTTGCATAACATTTGACATTTTACAGGGCTTTTTACAGGGTCTGGGACTGGCACCAGTGGACACCCTCTGCGGTTTCAACGGGAACTGTATACTGTCATCGTCGCAACTGAACCCGCGCTCGGTGGGTGGGATAAATGCTAGAATTTCCACTATGAGCACGGCTGAAACGAGCATGAACAGCACTGTGATTTCGCCCACAAATTGCCACTGCATTGCCTGCAATTGAGGTTTTTTTGTTATTTTTTATATTGTGAAACCTGGGGCCAGTTCCACGTGTGGAAAATTGACAAACAAAAAACGCCTTAACTGGGTTTTTGGCGCTTTGGTGGTGAAAGCTACGACTAGCGGGCACTCTCAGACCCTGTGAAAAGCCCGGTAAAATGTCTAATGTCATGCAAAGTGTCTAAACTCCAGAGTTGTTAAAAGGTACGTACGTTTACTCGAAAAATACGCGTACGCGAGTACGCGGTAAATACATTTACATATACTTTTCAAAAAAATACCGTACGCACTTGTACGCGTACGCTTTCAAAGCGAACGCGTACGGAAAATGTATTTATGAAAATTCAATGTGGGACATATTTATAAAGTAACTACACTGCTATGTATTGACAGAAGTGGTTCCATTGAATATCTTAGATGTGCGGGGGTAGTGCCTTTAAAAATTTCACCATTCGCAACCAAATTGAAATGGTTGTGGAAACAATGGATGTGGTAAACGAGTCGGGAGAATGATGATTTTTATCTCCTAGAAAAAAGAGACCTTGAAAACTATATAATCTGTCATTTCCTCATAGAAAAACATACGTTGTGCTGTACATGTATGAAAACGTGCCCACTTTTACACATTCTATGAAGAAAAGTAGTCGTTTCTACACTCACAAAAAAGTACCCACATTTACGCGTACGTACGAGTAAAAAAAAAGTATTTTACGTTTTCTATACTTTGTGGTGAGTAAAATAAAAATACTTTACGTTTACATATACTTTTAAAAAAGTTCAGTAATTCTAACAACTCTGCTAAACTCATAGATAATGCCCTGCAAAATGGCAACCGAGTAGCCATTTGCAGGGCATTTTCCATGACTTGTGACACATTGCATGACATTTGACATTTTACAGGGTCTGGGATTGGCACTAGGTCTTCCAAGTTACCAGGTTTATTCGAAGAAACAGAGAACGTAAAATGTACTTTGTACCGAACAGTTTTATTTAAAAAAACGAACCCGTGATGTCATTTTGATCTGCAAGAAATCAACAAAATTTCAACAAATGCACCCGATTTTTAGCTGGGCCACCTTTAGCATAGTTAAATTATTTAACTTAGCGCAGGCAGCTTGAAAAAGTGAATGAGTTTCCCTGTGGGAAGCGTTTTTGTACACAGACACAGCTAAATACCCACGAATGTACAAAATATATCCGGCTCATAAAAACTGGGACGGTTAAATGTGCAAGCAAATTAGTTTAGAGTTTCTTACAATATTTTATGAAAATACTCACTTGGAACGTTTCTAAAAGTTGTAAACTAGTGGAAAAATTAAACGGAAAATTCACAAAATTGTTTTAAAATGTTCAAATGTTTTAAAAAAACCGACATGCAAGCTGTCAGGCGGTCAGGCTGCCATCTTGTGTGAGGGTGCCCCAAGTATTTACTATTTTTACCCAAGGGGGGCCCTTAGGCCACCATAGATTTGGAAAATAATTTTTTTTCATGTTTTTTTCCTGGAAAATATAAATAGAAAATCCATACAAATTTTTGTCCAGGCCAGAAATTGATTTATCTAAAAAATTGGTTGGGGATGGTTTAGGCCACTAATTTTTTGGACATAGGAGATGGTAAAGTCCTGCAACTTTTGCACCCCCTCACAACCTACACAAGCCCCATACCAAAATTTTGCCAAAGATCAAATTTCACTTTTGTCATGGCATTTTCATCCATTTTCACCAGTGGCCATGAAAACATAGTGTGTGGAAAGGCATGGCAAAGGAGCAGCCACGGGTTGCTCCTAACACTGAGGAACCTAATTCTGGGGACCATGTGCCCCATGAAAGTATTGGGGCGGTTGAGCATGAAATTTCCCCAATCTATGTTTTGCTCAAATCATATTTGTTGGTTTGAACTTTGGCAAAATTTTGGTGTCCAGCACAGTGTTGCACAAACGTATTTACGTTTACCCGAAATACCTGGGTATTGTGGTACTTATATTTACGTTTACGTTTAGGTATTTGTAAAATACCCTTACGTATTTTTACGTATTCCTGACGGAAATACCCGGGTACTGGGAAAATCGTTAAAAAATACCCATCGGTGACACGTTCACACGTTTAAAATGGCTGCACTATGCACAGCAAACAAAATTTTTACGTTGTTGAAAAAACATTGAAAAAACGTTGAATGTATAGAGTACATAATTTACGTTCAATGTACGAGTGACGTGACACACTTTTTAAAATGGGCGGGGCGAGTGGAAGTGCCAATACCAGACCCTATAAAATGTAAAATGTCATGCAAAGTGTCAAAAGTCATGTAAAATGTTCTACAAAATGGCAAACATTTTCCATTTTCCAGGGCAATTTCCATGTCATTTGATATTTTCCAGGGTTTGGGACCCTCCCAGAATCATCAGCAAAGTTGGATTTGGCTGCACGATTACAACAGAAAGTGGTGCCGATGGCAATTAAAAAGCAACAGATGGTTTCGCTAACAAACCACGCTGTTGTTAGGGCAGTGGAAGCTTAAAAATTACGCTTAGTACGCATATAACATTTTTTACGTTTACGTTTTTTTATTCGTATTCCTTGGTATTTTTAAAATACCTTACGTATTGGTATTTATACTTTTAATTTGGAAAAGGTATTTACGTTTACGTTTTCCAAAAATACCAGTATTTTAACACTGGTCCAGCACAAAGAGCACCACAGAAATGGGTGCACCTTCAATTCCACCCAACTCTAATCATATATCACTTTAACTGTACTTGACACTTTCCTCCTCAAGCCCCACACACGCTAGTTGACATCGACACAAATGTCAACTGGTGCCCATCCCAATTCAAAGCTTGCGTTTGAAAATCGTTCGTTCACTCGCCAGCAAACTTTGAATTGCAATCGGAACCAGTTGACATTTGAGGCGTCTAATTCTAAAAGTCGACAAGTCCACAAAATGTGATTTCGAGTAAATCGCATTTTAAGTTTCCGAGCCAATTCCAGGCCCGTGGTGCATGTCCAATTTGGCTCTCTCATGCTTTTCATAAAGTTCCATATGTTGACAATAAAGTGTCAAATTTTCAGCCCCTAATCTCAACATATATGTGAAAAATGGGGTGTCCATAAAATCCCATTCGGTCAGAGCAAAACTGTTTTTGGAGGGAAATGGACTTGTCGCCTTCTTGCACGCGAGAACAGTTTTGTTCATGGGAAAATATGGGCTGCCTTATGGGAAAATTATGCACTTGTCGCCTTTTAGAAATCGGTGCCCATAGTGGACTTATCACATTTCTTGCGTTTTTTTCCCATCAAAAAAAGAATCGGAGGATGGACTTGTCGCCTTTTCGCCCAAAACTAAGTGGACTTGACGACTTCTTGCCCAAATTTTTTGCATTTTTCCCCAAAAATGTCGAATTTGGCACTTTGCCATATGGGCATGTGAGGTCAAAAAATTTATGGAAAATGATGAAAAATGTGCAGAAGTAGCCCCAGATGACGTTTCCGGGCCTAACTCGAAATTTTCATATTTTGGACTTGTCGACTTTTAGAATTGGACGCCTCATTTGTGTCGATGTCAACTAGCGTGGGTGGGGCCTCAGTCACAACTTTGCTAACACTTTACTTGAAAAAGAGAATCAAGTTTATGACAAAAGGGTCCATCCCAATAAATCCGGAACAGAACAAATACACGCAAATGTTTGATAAACGCTTCCGAATAGACGAATCACGCCACCAGAGTGCAAGGTAAATATACAGCAATTCCTCGAATCAGTCCCCAGGGGGTTGTTATTTCGTCAGAATTTTTCTCTGAGGAGTTATTTTAGGGGTGGGGGTTTTTCGAGGGGTGAAGGTTATACGAGGGGGGAACTACTTTCCCATCAGAATTTTAACCTTCATTTGTGAACAATTTCCAAAATGAATAGGGTTTCATTAACTGTTTTTATCCAAGTGAGAGTTAAATAAATTAGCTAATGGAAACAGTATTCGGCAGGGGTCTCCTAGGGGGGGGGGCTGGGGCTGCCCCCCCAAATCCGCCAGCTATCTATCTATCCCGGAGGCAGCTCAGCTATCTATCTATCCTGAGGCAAAAATTTTAGCTACTACCCCCTTAGCCCCCCTCCAAATCGCTCAGCTAAATACCTACCTATCTGGAGCGATTTTTGAGAAATTTTGTCCCAACTTTCGCT
>CAXIWS010000258.1:0-13414 GCA_964036195.1 Sphaerolaimus hirsutus
GGGGTGGTCACCACTTTAAACCCTCCATTCATGGCATGGCCCCTGGGCTTAAAAAATTGAAAATTATCAAATTATGCATTTGGGGGGGGGGGGGTTATGGCACTGACTTGAAAAATACACTCCATCTTGACACACAGCAAAAAAAATGTGCTTGTGAAGTGCAATGAAGTGGTCTGAAGTGCCCCTTGTGATCACATTTCAGAGCCTGATCACGCCTGATCACTGATGATATGCACTTCACCGACACTTCATGAATTTGTTTACTAAATTGTTTACATAAATAAGAAATTAAAATTCATGAAAGGCGTTGAAGTGCCCACAATGGTATGCATGAATACACTTCACCACAGATCAAGGCAGATCACCAGCACTGTTTTTGCTGTGACACTGTTTTCCTAGCAGGGTTGGATTCAGTAAAAAAATTTTTTGCTAAAATTGTATCAATATTGTATAAAAATTCATTTTATTTTCATTTTATTCTTCAATTTTCCACTTTTAATATTTTTCATGTTAGTTCGTGACCAGGATTGGTTTTTGTAAAATTCTTTTCACTAAAACTGTAGTAAACTTGTTAAAAATTGTATTTTATTTTAATTTTATTCCTGTTTCATTTTCTTTTATTCTTCAATTTTCCATTTTATTTTAATTTTATTCTTATTTTTTTGTTGAGATTTTGCCAACCCTGGTTCCCTTGAATGGAGCCCGTGGAGCTTGCAAACTTTGCATTTTTGACATCACTGATCCCAAATATACCCTCCATTTTGACACTACATTGCTAAAACCTTTAAATAAACCATTAAGTGGGGCTCACCAAAATTTCATTGATGAAATCATGCATTTGGGATGTTTTGATTGGCTTAGAAATAGAATAAAAAATGTACTACGAAAGCCCGCCGAAAGTGGGAGAGAATCCTGCCATTTAAATGGCATGTATTATTGCGATGTTTTATAAAGTGAATAGGTAGGAAATTTAAATCGAAACACTTACCTTCAGTTGGGGGACCAGGTGTCAGTCCCAGACCCTGTAAAATGCCCTGTAAAGTGCCAAATGTCATGCAAAGTGTCAACAGTCATGTAAAATACCCTGCAAAATGGCAACTCAAATGCCAACCGAGTTGCCATTTTGCAGAACATTTTAGAGAACTTTTTACACTTTGCATGACATTTGACATTTTACAGGGAACTTTACAGGGTCTGGGACTGCCCCCTGGTTGCACATGGGACAGTCTGTTGTTACGATGTCGTAGATGTCCTCCACGCAGTCTCCACGCAGTCTCGGCCGCGCCGCATCCACATTCTGGGCGTTCAAGTCCAGCACACACTTTTCGCACTTGGTGAACCCCACCTGAAAAATGCCCGTTTTAAATTTCACCAAAAAATACTTTATAAAATGAATTTCATCCTTAATTCGGTGATGCCGTACACCAAATTCACTCACGGTAAAAGCAATGAAATAATTATGAGGTCAAAATAAAGGTTTTGTGTTTATTGTAATGGAATATAAATATATTTATATATACGTACCGTATATCCTCGAATAAAACCCCAGGGGAGTTAGGCTATTTACACAGGTCCCGGCCGGGGACCGGTCCCCGGAAAAAATAAAAAAATTTCAAAAGTCTATAATTGGCATGTATGAGTTGTTTGCATGTTAATTAGGTGAATTATCACCAAATTAGCATGCACAAAATTTTTGCAAGACGGTTACATGCGCTGATGCATTTTCTTTGGGAGTGTGTATAATTTTTTTGGATTTGTCTGATTTTGGCATGTGTCCTTTGTTTTCTGAGTGCGCATGCCAAATTTCAGTCCAGCGCAGTTACCAGTTCTTATTTTATTGATACTTTAATTTTTGTCAATCACTATTTTTGTATAGAGAAAGAGTGCAAAATTGCACTTGCCTCAGGCGGGAATCGAACCCGCACCTCTCGTATAGAACACGAGTGCCCTAACCACTAGACTACAGAGGCGGCTGGGCTCTTCACTATTAGGGGCTGACATGCTGCGTCGGCAATGCCCTTAACACCTCGCGGCGTTGCGGAGATGTCATCGCTGACATCGTGCTGATGTAGGGGTAAAGCAGCGGATCGCGGTCCGTGCTGTTTAAAGACCTGTGTTCGGACCACACTCAGCCAGCCATGTGTGATGGTCAGGCGTCGTCGTATGATCCACGGTCGCGGCACCAGAAAGAGTGCAAAATTGCACTTGCCTCAGGCGGGAATCGAACCCGCACCTCTTGTATAGAACACGAGTGCCCTAACCACTAGACTACAGAGGCGGCTGGGCTCTTCACTATTAGGGGCTGACATGCTGCGTCGGCAATGCCCTTAACAATAGTGATCGAAATCCTGCCGGGGACCGGTCCCCGGCAATGTTGAAATAGGCTCCACCGGGGTCAAACGTCCCCGGTGAGAAAAAATTTTTTTCAGTAAACACAGAATTTTGGTGCCCGACCAGGGACGTTCGTCCCCGGCAGGGGACAAATTTTTAGTCCCCTGCCGGGGACAAACGTCCCCGGTCGGGGACGAAAATTCTTTGTTTACTGAAAAAAAAATTTCTCACCGGGGACGTTTGACCCCGGTCTGGGCCATTTCGACAGTGCTGGGGACCGGTCCCCGGCAGGATTTCGTTTACTATACAAAAATACAGTGATCGACAAAAATTAAAGTATCAATAAAATAATAGCCGGTAACCGCGCTGAGCTGAAATTTGGCTTCCCTACTCACTAAACAAAGGAGTACACACATGCCAAAATTCAGACAAATAAAATAAAATTGATACACTCCCCCAAAGAAAATGCATCAGCGCGTGTAACCGTCTCACAAAAATTTGGTGATAATTCACCTAATTAACATGCAAACAACCCATACACGCCAATTATTCATTTTTGAAAAAAATATATTTTTTGCTGGGGACCGGTCCCCGGCCGGGGCCTGTGTAAATAGCCGGGGAGTTATTATTTTGTCAGAAGTTTTGCAGGGGGAGTAATTCAAGGGGGGATGTTATTCAAGGGGGAGTGATTTTTTCTCTGGAACTTGCACTGTTGCCATCTTGGCAAGAATAGTGATAAATTTATTTTAGGTCCTTAAAGTTTCGAGGGGGTATTTCAAGGAAACATGTATATGTATAACACTTTTTTACCCATACTCTGTACATGCGAGTAAATAACTTTTTTTTGGAAAATGTAAAATTGAGTACTTTTTTTCCTTGGAAAATTTAAAAGCGACTGCCTACTTTTCATCATAGAATACCATCTATCCTCGAATAAGTCCCCTGGGGAGTTATTTTTTCATCAGACAGCTGTAGATCGGTACTTTTACCCATAATAAAAAAGCACAAAATGAGTTTTTGCTGAATCGGACGCCGATCTGACATCGGCGGTACTTTTAGAAGCACAAAAAATAATGTGCAGATCGGTACATTCAAAAGAACAATTTTGAAAAAAGTGTGTAGATCGGTACTTTTAAAGACACAAAAGCTGAAAAAGCTTGTAGATCGGTACTTTGAAAATTTCAAAAACTGTATTTTGTCATTTGTTTGCTTTTTTCGACCCCCCATATCTCAAAATTGAATTTCGCAGCCCCCACATATTATATATTTTTTTGAAGCGCATGTTTATGGGGACCCCAAAAATGGTCCTAACTCAAATTTGAAAAAATAGTAGATCGGTGCTTTTAGTAGCACACCCTTCATATACATATACATATATATTTACTCATATCTGAAAATCACTTGAAAAAGTGTCAAGTGAAAAAAACGGGCAAATGTGCGTAAAGGGCAGATGTGCGTATCAGGCCTGCCCCGTTTTTAAGTGATTTTTTAGTACTCTTATAGAAAATATGATAGCTTTTCTTCAAGATTATCTTATTTTAGCAACCAAGATTGCGATTTTAGCAACAAAAAATACATTTTCTGTACACATGTACTTTTCAAAAGTATGCATGCAGGTGAGAATGGGTACTTTTTCAAAGGAATATGGGTATGTATTTTACAAAGTACTCGAGTATACATATTTTTTTGAGTAAATGTAAATACATTTTTACAGTGGTGCCTTCGATCGGCCATTGGGCACCCTCAAATGGGATGGCGTTTCACATTCAACTATCATGGCTTTATCTGCTGTTGTCATTTTTGAGTAGCTATGAAAGATGGGTGTGGCTGAGAGATATTCAAACAGACCTGAGCAGAATCCTGGGCTTTGGCTGCCACAGCCAGCCAGCCGACAAACACAAGCAGAATCAGCTTCATGTTGCAACTTCGCTCCTCTGCTTGTCTTTTTCTGACTGCGGGCAAACTGATGACAGGCTGGCAAAATGCACTCCCTTTTCAACCAGCTCACATTCAGATGTGCCACCCCAAATCAACATCAACATCAAAAGCGCATGCCGCGTGGTTGAAATTGAAATCAACATTCTATTAGGTATTTTTATGGTTCAGAATGTCCACATTGTTGTAATATGAAAAGAATGTTTGGTAGAAAATCATTGAAGTGCAGAGTTGTGAAAAAGGTACGTACGTTTACTCGAAAAATACGCGTACTCGAGTACGCGGTATATACGTTTACATATACTTTAAAAAAAAGTTATGTACTCCCATGTACGCGTACATTTTTGAGGCATACGCTTAAGAAAATGTATTTCTGTGAATTCAATTTGGCGCATATTTATAAGGTGACTACGCTGCAATTTACTATATTTCCTCGAAATACCCCTGGGAGTGATTGTTTTATAGCGGAAATTTTGAGGGGAGTTACACAAGGGCGGGTATTTCGAGGGTTTTTTTCCAGAATTTCGCCAGAATTTTTCAGAACTCGCAGCACTAATTCGCTCTTTGTAACATACGCTGAGGTAGAAAAATGCAACAACAAGCTCCATATATAAGAGTATTTTTATTGACTTACATTTATATATGTATGTAAAAATAGATGGTATTTTATATACAATGTTCTAACGTTACTTGGTCATTGTTTAAACATGTGTTCTGCATTTCACCGAACACAAAATGAAGGTTTTGATATTTACGTTCCATTTACCGTATTTGCTTGAATAATCCCCCTGGGGGATTATTATTTCGTCAGACATTTTTGAGGGGGGAACTATTTGAGGGGGGGAATTATTCAAGGGGGGGAATTATTATTTCGTCAAAATTTTCAAGCATGTTTCCATCAACTCATTTCCTGAAACATGCCTTATAAACACAATAACGTGCCATTTTTGTTAAAATTAGGTAGAACAAATTAATCAAATCTTTAAAGGGGGGGATTATTTGAGGGGGGGAATTATTAGTTCCTCACTCGTGTTACAGGGGGGGATTATTCGAGGGGGGAATTATTCAAGGGGGGGTACTATTCAAGCAAATACGGTACGTTCAATTTGGGGGGGGGGGCTTTCGACATGGGGTCCTTTATTTAATTCGTAGGGCCATTTTGGGGGTTGTATTTCAAAAACGTACCCAGTTCTACATATACTATAAAGAAAAGTGCTCGCTTTTGCATTTTAATGGGAAAAAAATTTTGTACTCACATTTACGCGTGCGTACGAGTAAAAAATAAGTATTTTACGTTTTCGATACTTTGTGGTGAGTAAAAAATAAATACTTTACGTTTACATATACTTTTAAAAAAGTTCAGTAATTCGAACAACTCTGTTGAAGTGAAGCTTGTTCAGTAATTACTACAGCATTGGGTATTGTGATGTTGGAGTGGTGCGATTGGCATTCAAAAAATCTCTAGAATTTATATTTTTTCAAGAAAAATTAAAAAAAATCTTAATGGCCCCACACACACTAGTTTTCACTGTGACCGATGTCAAAACTGAAATGGCGACATGGCGACATTCAGGCCACTCTTTTTGTATGCTATTTGTGTTTTTGTTTTGAAATTTTCAAATTTTAACTTTCATTAATTTAAATTCTAATTTAAATAAAACCAAATCATTCAACCATGTTCATTAATTTGCATTTGAAAAAAATTCAGTTTTCCCACGAAGTCATGGTTAAAACTAGTGTGTGTAGGCACAATAGAGTAAAGTAAAATAACAAATGATAACCTCAGATGACTGAATATACTGATAACTGAGTATACTGATAATTGAACAAATTATACCGTATTACCTCTAATATAAGCATTATATTAATTTTTGTCAGTTTTTTCTCCCTGGCGTTTTGGTATACCTTATATTAGAGGGTACCTTATATTAGAGGTATACCTTATATTGTTATTGTCAGATTTTTCAGACATATTACCAAAAGTGAAATAAAACGAAATTCATTTTATCAAACTGGAATGTAACAAAATGGTGAACCAGTGTCAATACAAAATGACCTGGTGCCGGTTCCGCAAGTGGAAAAGTTAAGAGTTAAAAGTTAAGAGTTGAGTAAAATGACAAATGGCAAGTTAAGAGTAAAGTTAAATGATAAATGATGAGTTAAGAGACAAGAGTAAATTTAAGAGTAAAGTTAAATGACAAATGATTAGTTAAGAGATAAAAGTTAAGAGTCAAGCAAGTGTATCCAAATCTTATTTTTCGTATCCAGATCTTATGTTTTTGTATCCAAATCTTATTTTTCGACATAAGATTTGGATACTAAAATTAAGATTTGGATACGAAAAAATAAGATTTGGATACACTGGCTTGACTCTTAACTTTACTCTTATCTCTTAACTTATCATTTGTCATTTAACTTTACTCTTGTCTCTTAACTCATCATTTAACATTTAACTTTACTCTTAACTTGCCATTTGTCATTTTACTTAACTCTTATGTTTTAACTATTAACTTGTCCACTTGTGGAACTGGCCCCAGATCGGTTTTTGGATATCAATTTGACTTTGACAATGAATTTTCTGTTTGAGGAAAGAGTTTCTCTTTGACGTATTTATATCTTTGACGTTTGCCCTTTTTTCATTTTCGTGGCACCGTTTTCGTTGTTTTCCACCATGTTTGACAATGGTTTGAACGATTTTTTGAGTTTTGGCATGCAGCCAGCTGTGCCTTATATTAGAGGTATACCTTATATTAGAGGCGTGCCTTATATTAGAGGCGTGCCTTGTATTTATTCTGTCACATTCAAAAAGGTTAAAATGTGTACCTTATATTACAGGGTACCTTATATTAGAGGCATACCTTTTATTGGAGGTAATACAGTGACTGAATATTCTGACAAAAAAACACCCCCCCCCTCGAACAACTCCCCCTCGATTAACTCCCCCCTCAAAATATTCTGACAGATACCGTATTTCCTCGAAATACCCCCCCCCTCGTTTGACCCCCCCCCCCTCTCGAGACCACTACGAAACAATCTACCCCCCCCCCTCGAAATACCCCCCCGCCCAGATTGAGTGTAAAGAGAACGTATATCGGGTGGGCGCGCCAGCGCCATCCCTCGCTGCCGAGGGAGGGCGCAAGCGACCCACCCATAATATGGTCGGACACACCAAAATGCGGAAATCGCAAATTTAAAATCGCAATAACTTCGGAACGCAATGCGCTAGGGCAGAACCGACTGCACCATTAAAAAGCCCGTGTCGAAAAGTACCACCATGCAAATTTTCAGATCCAACGGTTGAGTTCGGAGGAAGTTATTACGCATTTTCTTTTTCAAGTAGTGTTCTTGTTGTTGTTGTTGTTCTTGTTCTCCCGAAAATCTTCAAACTGCAATAACTTCCTTGAAACACGACCGATTTTCATGGTTGATGGCTCATTTGAAAGAGAATATGATGCCATTTCTTATTTTCGGGATTTTTTTTCACAGGCTCCGCCCACTTTGATACGGTATCTGTTTGAAATTTTCAAACCTCAATAAATTTAAAATTTGAATACAAATGGGGCTATAAAAAAAATTTGTTGATATGTGCCATGACTAGAGCTTTCAAATGAGCCTATTTTTGGCAATTTTGGTACAGATTTACAAAAGTTATTCAAGTTTGCTTATTTTGTGTAAAATGCGCAAACATGCCTGAACTACTGCTTCATGTGATACTGAGCATGTGACCTTGCATGCTGATTACTATCAGGTCATAAATGTCTAGTGGTTGATGTCAAGTCAAATGTCAAGTTATAAATGTCAAGTCAAATGTCAAGTGATAAATGTCAAGTGATAGATGTCTAGTGATAAAATATTAAGTGATAAAATATCAAGTCAAATATCAAGTGATAAATGTCAAGTGGTAGATTTCAAGTGAAATGTCAAGTGATAATTGTCAAGTGATAAATTTCAAGTGAAATGTCAATTGATAAATGTCAAGTGATAGATAGTTATAAAATATCAAGTGATTAAGTATCAAGTCAAATTTCAAGTGATAACTTTCAAGTCAAATGTCAACTGATAAATTTCAATTGAAATGTCAAGTTTAATGTCAAGTGATAAATGTCATGTCAAATGTCAAGTCAAATGTAAAGTGATAAATTTCAAGTGAAATGTAATGTCAAATGTCAAGTCAAATGTTAAGTGACACATTTCAAGTCAAATGTCAAGTGACAAATTTTAAGTGAAATGTCAAGTTTAATGTCAACTCATAAATGTCAAGTCAAATATCAAGTCATATGTCAAGTCAAATTTGAAGTGATAAATGTCAAGTCAAATTTCAAGTGATAAATGTCAAGTCAAATGTAAAGTTTAATGTCAAGTGATCAAATATCAAGTCAAATGTCAACTTATAAATGTCAAGTCTAAAGTCAAGTCAAGTCAAATGTCAAGTGATAAATGTCAAAGTGAAAATAAAGTGATAACTTTCAATTGAAATGTCAAGTCAAATGCCAAGTGATAAATTTCAAGTGAAATGTCAAGTAATAAATTTCAAGTGAAATGTCAAGTCAAATGTCAAGTTAAATGTCAAGTTTAATGTCAAGTGATAAATGTCATGTCAAATGTCAAGTCTAATGTCAAGTTTAATGTCAACTGATAAATGTCATGTCAAATGTCAAGTTTAATGTCAAGCTTAATGTCAAGTGATAAATGTCATGTCAAATGTCAAGTTTAATGTCAAGTGATAAATTTCAACTGAATTGTCAAGTTTAATGTTAAGTGATAAATGTCATGTCAAATGTCAAGTCAAATGTCAAGTTTTATGTCAACTGATAAATGTCATGTCAAATGTCAAGTGACAAATTTCAAGTCAAGTCAAATAACAAGTCATATGTCAAGTCAAATTACAAGTGGTAAATGTCATATCAAATGTCAAGTTAAATGTCAAGTGATCAAATATCAAGTCAAATGTCACGTTATAAATGTCAAGTCTAAAGTCAAGTCAAATGGCAAGTAAAAAGAGAAGTGAGAAGTGAATTGCAAAGAAAATTGGCAAAAGTCAAATGAGAAGTGAAATGGCAAGTAAAAAATTAAATTGAAAAACTTTGATAAATTGATACGGAACTGTGATCCATATTTCTAGTCAATTTTTTTTGTGAAGAATCACATCATGCTATTGTCACAAATATGAGTTGTACATAGAAGCATGATACACTCCTTAACTCTTAATGGTGGACCAATTTCGTTTAAGAGACATTTCTCAATGAGTTTTGGATATGTCATTTAACACATAGCATATGCAAATATTGTTGGCACGCGTTGGCACCATGCCAGCCGATATTTGTAGGATGAAATTAACCTGGTCACATATAAACTTGGCCCACATCCAAGTTATGGGTTGCATATTTTTGATCAAAATATAGTGCTGTTTGATGTGATACTGCCACTATATGGGCAGACTGGCCGTGACGGAACCACTTTAAGGCATAAACGCGTTACGCGCTGCCTTAAAGGGTTTACCAATCGCAAGCGCGCAGTGGCACATGCATGTGCGCATTTCTGCTCGCGGAAACACTTGCTTAAAGGGGTTCCCAAATTATAAACACGCAGTCGCGCGCGGCGCTAAAGTGTTTGCCATTTATCAACACGCTACTAAAGGGTTTCCATGACCGCAAGCGCTTTAAGAAAATATAAACGCGCTGGGAACCGCGTGCTGGTCAATTACGTCGTTTTACCAATTATTGATTCTGATTTCTATCTGTTTGAATGCAAATCAAGCTACAAATATATTTACTGCAAAGGGCGTTACTTTCATTGTAAATATTATGATGAATGAATGCAGTCAATGGATCGCAATTCAAATGAGCCGATGAACGTCTCTCAAATATAAAAGTGTTGAATTTGAAGCTGTGGTGTTGAAAACATATTGTGGTAAATATATGCAATGTAAATACAAAGCCGGCATGAACTGCATATGTGTATGTACAATGTACAATAATATGTAGTGACACTCGTCGGCAAGCTTTGAATTGGGATCAGAACCAGTTGACATTCGATGTTTTTGTCAACTAGTGTTGTGTATGGCCATTTTTGTCACTCCGATTCCCTGTAAAGAGCCGGCAAATATAAGTGAGAAATTAGAAATTTATTTTTTGAAAACATTTTTCTTGGCACTCAAGTAATGTTGGGCCGAGCTACTTTGTTTGTGCGTAGCCCCAACATTTGTCTACACGAAACCCTGGGGAGGGCCCCTGTAGCTGCTACGATGCGGCCACAGGGGTGCCTCTCAAAAATTTTATTAAATTTCTAGTCGGCCCATATAAATGAGAAATTTTTATCGTTTTTTTTTTGCGCTCTTCACACGCATTGTGTAAAGAGCGCAAAAGGTTGCGATGAGGATATTCGTGTACAGAAATGTACGGGCTTTCTTTATACATGCCCAGCACCGCGTGTATCCTAAAATTTTCAGTCAAAATTTAACTGCGAAAATCGACATTTTTTGGTCGGTTTTTGGCGGTTTTGACACCATTTTATTGGGCACAAGCCTGGATCTGCACGGAGGGGAGCGAAAATTGAATGAAATATGCACAAAAACATGGCGCATCTTTCTACATGCTCCAAAGTCCCCAAAACCCTCCTCAAAAAAAGTTGTATATGGAACTTCAAAACTAATTTTTTGGACGCCACGTCTTTCCGAGTACCGTGCACTGCTACATGGCCACAAGGGGTTTCCTATCCCTCATGGCCTGCAGCAAAGTTGTTCTTAAGCCAACCGCCGTTGCGAGCGTGTGGCGTCTGCCTGTCTGCTGCTGCAGGAGCACCGTGAAGGCCGCCTGAACCTGAACATCTTTTTGGACGAGAAAAAGTTAGTTTTTGTTCAATTCAAACTTTTTTTGAGGGGTGTTTTGGGGGATTTGGTGCGTGTAGAAAGATGCGCCATGTTTTTGTGCATTTTTCATTCAATTTTCGCTCCCCTCCATGCAGATTCCGGCTGGCGCCCGACAAAAAAGGTGTCAAAACCACCAAAAACCGACCAAAAAAAACGTCAATCGTCGCAGTCAAATTTTAGCAAAAAATTTTAGGATACGCGCAACGCTGGGCATCTATAAAGAAAGCCGCGCATTTCTGTACACAAATATTTTAATCGCAACCTCTTGCGCTCTTTACACAATTATTGCGTGTAAAGAGCGCAAAAAAAATCGATTAAAATTTCTCATTTATATGGGCCGACTAGAAATTTAAAAAAAATTTCGGGAGACGCCCCTGTGGCCGCATTGTAGCAGCTACAGGGGCCCTCCCCAGGGTTTCGTGTAGACAAATGTTGGGGCTACGCACAAACATAGTAGCTCGGCCTAACTTTACTCGAGTGCCGAGAAAAATGTTTTCAAAAAATAAATGTCTAATTTCTCACTTATATTTGCCGGCTCTTTACACCCCATTGTAGTCTCAATCTCTGTAAATATTTGTAAAAATACTGTTGCCGCAAAACAGATGAAAACTCAATTTGGATCCTCATAAATTGACCTTGAACACACTCCAATTTACCACAAACATAATGGGCCAGCTTAGCGGTAAGTACAAAGTTGCTTTTAAGTTATCGCGCAGCTTTATGAACATACCGCAACTACTACAGTTCAATGCCACTTGTTGCATGTCACACTCGCTGAGTGCCTACGGTTAGTGATGTAAAAGCGCCATGGCGCTAGCGCCAAAGCAATAAGCGCCATGGTGCATTGCGGCTTGGCACTTTTTTGCTGTGGTTCCATTGGCGCTTGGCGCCATGCCCATGAAAGCACCATGGCGCTTTTGGCGCTTGGTGCTATTTTTGACTGGTGCCAGGAACAAAATGCCTGGCCTGGCGCTTGGTGCTAGCACCAAAGCAAAAAGCGCCATAGTGCTTTTGGCGGTCGGCGCCATTTCTCTCTCTGGCCATTGTCGCTTGACGCTAGAGGTTGGAAAAAGCGCCATGGCGCATTTGGTCCTTGGCGCCAAAATGTTGGCGCGTTTCATATCACTACGCACGGCATGTTCAGAAAACCGTGTGACAATCCGGCAGCAACTTTGTATGTGCCGGCGAGCTGTCGCTCAGCTCTATGAAGTTGCCGCTAATTAACGCCGCGCCGCCATTTTGTGGGCCGAACATTCTCCTTTTTTCATCATTTTTAAATATGCTGCAGCAAAAATTGTGTCGCATGCAAGAAGTTCATAGGTGGATTGATTCTGTATACATTATAAATGCTGAAATATAATGTAACTTACTGTATTGCAAATTAAACTTATAATGCCATTTTCTTGAAATCGTTTTTTTTTCGTATTTTAGTGCTCGCCTTTTAGAAGTAAAGGGCCATTTGCCAAACATTCCATTTGAAGTGGGCTGCAACAGTGCAAAAGTAAATACAGGGTGGCTCAATAACATTCATAAAACAATTATTGTGACATACATTACTCTGTATGATCAGTTCAGTGAGATAAGTATATGCATGTAATTACATTCCACAGTTGTCAATAGGGTGGGGTGTGGTGGATAACAGAAATAATTCAGTCTTATATTGCAAAAAAAAACAAAACATTATTGCAAAATATGTTCATTAAAATTTTATTGCAGTAAAAATGAAAATTGAAAAATTGTGATAACTAATCTTGAGACACACTGTATTCGAAAAATGTCAATAGTCAGGTGATCAAAACCGTCGATAAAGGGGGCCTGTGTGCATGTGTTTTATCCATTTCATCAATTACAGGGTGGCCAATGAAATTTACAGACCGTTTTTGTTTGAAAGGAAAAAGGTGTTACGCATTTTTAGATGGCATGAATATAAAAAGATTTGTAAATACTATGTTTAACAACTATGTTTAACAACTTTAACAAGAGCCCACTCCCTGTAAAGCTCTAGTAAATTGTAAAGTAAAGTGTCAAATGTCATCGCCAATGGACATTTGTCATGACAATTGACACTTTGAATGACATTTTACATGACATTTGAAATTTACTTTACATATTACAAGCGTTATGTGAGGCATTATGCTCGCGAATTGCATTATTGCATCGCGAAATTTTAGAATTATTATTTTATTAGAAATGTCGCGAAATTTTAGAATTATTATTTTATTAGAAATTGTGTCGCGGGAAAGAAGTCGATACAATGAAAGCAGAGGCGGAAAAGTGTGG
>CAXIWS010000259.1:0-21434 GCA_964036195.1 Sphaerolaimus hirsutus
GTTTTTTTGGCGTCGCTCAGCAGCTCAGCATGCGCGAGACCCGGGCGCGCTGGCGCTTTGTGTCCGGCTGGCGCCAGACACAAAGCGCCAGCGCGCCCGGGTCTCGCGCATGCTGAGCTGCTGAGCGACGCCAAAAAAACATACCTTGACGGGAGATTTCGCAGCCGAATTCGCGCTCAAAAGATTTGGATACGGAGCGCAAATTCAGTTGCACAAGAAAGAGCAGAAAATTCTGCTCTTGGCACCACGCCAATTTTTTTGCACGCGCGTTTTACACTATAGTGTAAAACGCGCGTAAAAATTTTTATCGGAGTGCGCTCATCTATATTTGCCAGGCGAAAGTTGAAAAAATTTTTTGGGGGGCCCCTGTCTCAGCGTAGGGGTGCTGGACAGGGGTCCCCCTTGGGGTGCACATACACAATAGTTGCCGCCACCCCCAAACCTAAGGCCACGGCCGCCCTTCTTACGGGGACCGTGAAAAAATTAAAAATATCGAAAAATCGCTAAACGCTCATCTATATCTGCCGGCAGTTTACATACAAATGTCAAATAGGAAGAAAACTGCGGGAAACAGCCGATCGAGAGTGTCCATAATTTCCTGAGTAATTTCCACTCTGTTAACTGATTATTTTCCGGGAACTGATTCCTTCTTGAAGTGTGCATTTCGCGGACTTTTAGCTAACCAATTTTCCCAAAGCCAGAAAATTTACCTGGGTTTATATCGGGCCGTTCAGTTTTCGTGCATCCATGCGTAACGTGATTTGTTGAAATTAACGAACTTATGAGCATCAGTGAGCATATTAATTGTTTTTTTTTACTGTTCATGCCTGACATTTTTAAACTTTTTTCAAAAATTGTGTTTTCAAGTTCCACACGTCGATGTGATACGAATTTCATTCAATTATCGCCCGCTTTTAAAATGGCAACATACGCGTCATCCATGTTCACACATTTCATGTTTCCAAAAACATTCTTATAAGGAAAGCATGAAATAACTTGGTAATCGGACTGAATGGTTTACAAAAATGTTACCGTATCTTCATGAATAAAGTTACATTCGGCCGAAAAAATTGTGAACTAAATTCGCCCGTGAAAACAATGCAATGTGATGTGAAATAATGTGATTTTGTTTTGTTGTTGTTTTAACAGATGGAACGCTGTAGATTAAAATTTAAAGTGAACTGTTATAGCTTCATTTGAATGGGTCATGAAAAACCGTCCACACATTTATTCTACACATAAAAATAATCTATAGTGAGAAAATGTACTGCGCTGAATAGCTATGTGTCAATTGGTAGATAGGTGTATTTCTGTCTTGTTTTTTTCATGTGTCTAAAAAATTTACACAGACACTTTTGACAAGGTTTTTTTGCAGGTATTTCTGTTTCCATGGAAATGTCACCAAAATTATGGCTTCATTGTCATATGTGGTTATCTAGTGGGAAAAAATGCATTTCTGGTTCATTTGAGAAGATTTGTAGTGTGTGGACTAAAAATACGTGTTACTAGAGTTTATATCTTATGCAAACGGATACGATAATAAATTTGAGGGTATTTGAATTTTGCTGAATTTTTTTTGCAAAGCTCATTTTAAATTGATGATTTGTTTTTCATTGAATTAACACAGGCCACAATATTGCAGCGAATATCGACTTAGTAGGTCGTCGCTATGGGAGAATGCTATAACTTCCATTCAAATAACAATATTTATTATTATTTTACCACATTATGTTAAATTTTTTATTGATATTAACGCAGATAGGCATAGACAAAGTTAACGTCGCTTAACAGCTTACTTATTTCATCTCCCTGTCGAATTTCGTTAACTTATTAGTTGGACATGAAAAATGTATAAATGTGATAAGCAAAGCAGACCATGCGCCAGTTCCGCAAATTGAGAAGTGAGAAGTAAAATAGCAAATGCGAAGTGAAATGAGAAGTGAGAAGTTAATTGATAAGGAAATTGGCAAAAGCGAAGGGAAATTACTTTTTTTACTTCTTTTACTTTTTCTACTGAAAATAAAACGGCGGAGTCGCGCACAACACTGGAATGTTTCGTTCTTCAACGTTTTCCCTCTTATTTTGGAAGTATTTTGATTTTTTTAACGGTGGCGTCATGTTGGAGTGCTGCCTTCCGAAAAATGCATGGCGCGCGGTCCGCGGAGTACCTACCGTATTACCTCGAATTATTCCCCCCCCCCTCAAAATGGGCTGGGGAAATAAGAACCCCCCTCGAAATACCCCCCCCCCCGGAATGATGTACATGATGTATTTATTACTGCTAATTTGCATTGCAGCTACAGCTACACAGACTAGTTTGTGTAGCTATCTACGTTTTTATGTCCAAATATATCCTGTTTGGACACACTTATTACCTGTTTTGTGTACGCAAATGCCTACTATTCACTACGATCCTTATGAAAAATTTTTGACGAAATAATAAAACCCCCCTGGAATAAACATCCCTGAAATTTTTCTGGCGAAATAATAAACCCCAAATGGGGGTATTTCGAGGTAATACGGTATTTATTGCAAATTTTTTCCACATTGGCCACGTGTGCACTGCGCTGCAATCACCGTAATCTATAGCCTTAATTCCACTCCATTGCAAAAAAGTTGATTTGCATCATTTGGGCTTCATTGCACAAAGCCAGCTAAAAGCTCGACCGAGCGTGAAATTAAGCTCCCCGGGCGGGGAATATGGATATAATTTTATTTACAATTATTATACCTAGGTTGTCAATTGAATTTATCAATCAAGGAAGGAAAAATGAGTTAATTGCATCTACAGTAAATACCGTATTTCCTCGAAATACCCCCAGGATTATTTGAAGGGTGTGCTTCTAATAGTACCGATCTACAAATTTTTCAAATTTGAGTGAGGACCATTTTTGGGGTCCCCATAATAATGCGCTTCAAAAAATATATAATATGTGGGGGGTGCGAAATTCAATTTTGAGATATGGGGGCTCGAAAAAAGCAAAAAAATCACAAAATACAGTTTTTGAAATTTTAAAAGTACCGATCTACAAGCTTTTTCAGCTTTTGTATTGTTAAATGTACCGAACTACCCACATTTTTAAAAATTGTACTTCTAAATGTACCGATCTGCACAAGATTTGTTGTGCTTCTAAAAGTACCGATGTCAGCTCAGCATCATTAGCAGCAAAAACTCAATTTGTGCTTTTTTATTATGGGTAAAAGTATACCGATCTACATCTAAATGATTTTGTGCTTTAAAAGTTTAAAGTTACCGATCTACATGCTATTACCAATTTGTTCCTTTAAAATGTACTGTACTACAAACAATACAATTCACTAAATGTTATATAGCTAGTGTTATGTGTGTAAAAACAATGATTATACCGATGCATGTGGATACCCAACAATATGGCCGAAATACCCATACCCAAAATTCCCATACCCAATACCCATGTATCGGTATTGCATACTCCACACTTTCAATTGCGATCATCTCAAAATCGATGTTTTGTATATTGGTACTTTTAGAAGCACACCCTTCATTTATTCAGAGTGCAAATTTTGAGCTGGGTTAATCGAGGGAAAGAGGCATATAATATAATTTGAGGTTTATAACTTCTAATTTCAATTATAATTATTCAATTTCAGTTTATAATTTTAAGAGGTTTATAATTTCGCCAGAACTTTTTTGAACTCCCAGTCAGGGGTCTCCTAGATTTTGACCCTCCGCGGGGTAGGGTAGATAGCTAAGCGGCCTCCGGGATAGATAGATAGCTGTAATAAATTGGGGGGGGGGGGGGTTGCGTGGTTCGATATATAGGCTTTTTCAGGGTGTAGAAGGTAGAAAACGGAGAAAAATCGCTCAAAATGGGTAACAAATGCAATATAGTACTAAAAAAGCTGAAGATGGGTAAATAGAACAAGAACTAGTGATTTTGGGGGTGAAAGTCTATAAAATGGTATATAAAATAGTTATTTTGAGCGAAAATTGTGGTATCGTTGCTCAAAAATCGCTCCACATAGGTAGATAGCTGAGCGATTTGGGGGGGTGTTCAGGTGGTAGTAGCTCAAAATTTTAGACAGGGATGACTAGACAGCTGGCCGGTTTGGGGGGGGGGTGATAAAAACCCCGTGGGTATTTCGAGGAAAAGCGGTACACCCACCTATTCATACGTAGATGGTATAGGTACTGTCGTAACGTAACTCAGTCATTATTTTTAACGTGTTCTGCATAAAAACAGTTACACAGATCACAAACTGCAGTTTTTGTTATTATTTACATTCTCTTTACACTCATTTTGGCTGGAGTATTTTTCGAGGGGGTTTATTTTTTCATAGTGCTGATTTTGAGGGGGTATCTCGTGGGTGGGGAGTATTTCGAGGAAATACGGTACCTAATAGAGTTTACAAGTAACTATAAGTCATTTTTCTCTGTAAACTGTAGTTGACAGCCAACTCATTCCAGTACAAGTAAAAGCGTCGAAAACTCATTTAGCCGAGTTTTCGTTAGTAAAGTAAGCAATAATATCGATGTTTGGGGCATTGTGCCTTGGGACCACGCAATAGTTTTCTATGAAATTTCAAGAATTTTGTGAATTTATAAATCGGCTTTGAACGCATCACAGTTTACCGGAATAAATCATTTCTATATTTATCTGTCGACAAGTACCGTATGTCTCCGAGTATAATCCCCCCCCCGATCATAGTACCCGGGGCACTATACATTGCAAAAAGTTCCATGCATAATGCCCAGGCAGTATGCAATGCACAAACATTTTTTGGCAAACAAAAGGGATTACAAGTCCCTCACGCGATTTTTTTCTTGCTGGCGCCTGCTGTAACAAGATGAAAAAATAAAAGTGATGCGTTGCATTGCGGCAGAGTTGTTAAAAGTACTGAACTTTTTCAAAAGTAAACGTAAACGTAAATTATTTTTATTTTACTCACACATGCGTACAGAAAACGTAAAGTATTTTATTTTTATTTTTACACTGCGTAAAAGGTGAGTAAAATACTTTTTTCCAGAGAAAACATAAAAAAATGAGTATTTTTCAAGGAAAACGTAAAAGTGAGTATTTTTCTCACAAAAACAACGTAAAAATTGGTGTTTTTTCCAATTTTTACTCTGCAATACATCAAAGATTGTGTTTTTCTCTCCTGATAAGTATTTCTTAGGAAAATGTACTATGTTTGTCACTTTCTGTCTGATAAAATGACATTTTCTGTCCCCTTAAAATACGTTTTCTGTACTCGCGTACTTTCAAAAAGTACGCGAGTATGTGAGTACCGGTATTTTTTTCGGGAGGAAAGGTAAACGTATTTACGCAGTACGCGAGTATACGTATTTATCGAGTAAACGTAAATACGTTTTAACAACTATGCATTGCGGCGCGCTTTGCACGTTCTGGTGCACGCGTCTGTTCGATTGTCTCGGTTTTGATACTTAAGTACAATAAAAACGAATTTAATAATTAAGTCATGCATCATTAGGTAAATTGCATAGTGCCCGGGCACTATGCACAACACTTGTATAGTGTTTGAAAAATGCCCCCAAATGTGTATAGTGCCCCGGGAACTATACTATGAGAAATACGGTAGTGGGTATGAGGGTAACCTCAAATGCATTCAAAGCTGTAAAAGTTTTGAAAGAAAACTAGTGTGCCTCGTGTCCGTGTGTCAAACGTGTCCGTGTGTCAAAATTATCTCTGCCCGTTTGACGCACAGCAATTTAAAGCTACCGTATTTTCTCGAAATACCCCCGTCTCGAAATACCCCCCTCAAAATGGACACGATGAAATAATTACCCACCCCCTCAAATACCCCCTAATTGTATTTAAAGGGAACGTACATGACTAAAGCTGCGGTTTGTGATCCAGGCAATGCAGAACAGACGTTAAAAAGAACCACTGTGTTACGTTAAAACCTTTTTATACCATCTACACACTTATGTAAGTGTATAGACTCTATTACATGGTGTTTATTGGTGTACATATTCTTCGACGTCTGCGTACCTTACAAACGACAAATTTGTACCTGGATTACAAAAAAATTCTGGCGAAATAATAAGCCCCCCCCCCCCTCGAAATACCTCCCCCTCGTTTACCCCCCCCCCCAAAAAAAAAAAAAAAATTCTCACTCTGAAACAATCACCCCCGGGGTATTTCGAGGAAATACGGTATCCGTAAATATTTATATTTTAAAGCTTTAAAACAGCAAATTTAAGTTTTCCGCGACACCCATCGGCCATCGCACTCCTGGAGCTTTTCCATCACTATTTGCAATGCAAAAACGGTTCAAAATGTGTTATTTTATCTTCAAAATGGCAGCGTTCAATTAAGTTTTATCTGAAGCCATACAGTTCCATACGAACGCGAACGAAATCCCCAGAGGAACTAGCTCCCGAGTTGACAAATTCGTTCCGTTTACTCTGCTCTAGCGGTGGAAAATTTGCGAAAAAATTGGTTTTCTCGTAAGCGGAATTATGATAGTTGTAGTTTGTTCAATGGTGGAGTGTTGCAAATAGCGTAGAATTTCTCTCTCGTTCGATCGTGAAATCTCGATTATTTCACCATTTAATTAGCTAGTTTTCGGTGTGAATTTGCGCTGGACTTGGCTAAGTCAAGATTACTGAAGAAAACTTCAAAGTTGAGAAGATATTTTGACAAACTGTCAAACAAAACTATTAAAATCAGGAAAAAAATAACAATACGAAATTCATGAATCGAAATACAATCGATTTTAGTATAACATTTTATATCCCAGGCTGAGTTAATAAATATGCCATTTCACTATATAAAAAACACACAATAAAATGAAACCTTTACCATCGCTACGTTCTTATCATTTGTCCCCCAGCTAAGCTAGCTAAATATAAATAAACTGGTGGCAAATATAAATGGGAAATCAGGTACCTCATTTTTCATAACTATATCACAGGGAAACGTGTAGCCCAATATGGCTGCCATTTGATGTGGGGCTGCCCACAACATTTGTCTACATATATGCCAAGTGGCACCCCCTGTCACCCCCTTGTTCTGCTGCTACAGATTGATGAATTTTTATTCCAATTTTTCCCCTGGCAAAAATAAATGGGAATTTTCAAAAAACACACAAAATACAGCTGCAGTAAAGTGCACAGCCAATTTTTTTTGGTGCTGCCAACACAAGCGATGAATAAACTTGTGTTGCTGCCTTTTCAAATAAAATAAAAATTACTTATGGCTTGCCCACAGCCATATTTTGACTGCTGGTAAGTTGGGAGTATAATTTGGCCCCTGGTCCACTCACCTCCACAAAACTTGCCCACAGCAAGCAGGCATGGACCCCAAAAATATGACAACAATGATTTTAAACTTTGTGATTATCAAAATTGTAGTTGTGATTGAAAAACTGTGATTTTAAATTTTATGGGCATGACCTCTTCATTTGTTTATCCCAGTCACACTAGATACAGGGCACATTGCCCATTGGCCCCTCTGGTTTTTATAAAATAATTAGTGTCCACATTGGATGGGCACAAGTATTTTGTCATTTGTGTCAAGACACTGCATGCGCTGGACACGCTGTCAGGGGAGTGCCCCCTCTACGCAGGGCCATTTTTATTGTTAGCCATAAAAAATACTTGAATGCAAAAACGGGGCCGAGGAGCAGCCATATGTTGCCCCTGACACAAAACAAGCCAATTCTGGCCTCCATGTGCTCCATGAATAGCTTGGGATAGTGGATTGTCCACTTTTTCAAACCTATGTTTTTCTCAAAAAATTTTCATGTTTGATCAACAACACCGTCATTGTGTGGGGCTTCTGGGGGTACTGACTGGGTAAAAAGTTGCCCATAATTACAATCTACCAATGGCAAAAAAACTTTTTGGTTTCAAATGTCCAGAAAAAAATTTATCAAAATTTTTTGTTCCATCAGGAACAAAAACTTGTATGGAATTCCCATTTATATTTGCCAGAAGAAAACATGAAAAAAAAATTTCTGCATTGAGGGTGGCCTGAGGGGGGCGTACCCTAGGGTATATATATTTAGTAAATACTTGGGGGCACCCTCACACAAGATGAAAGCCTAACAGCTTGCATATGGGATTTGTGAAATACAATTAAGTGATTTTCCCATTTATATTTTCCACCAGTTTATGCCGGCACACAAACCAATTTGTGGTCAAGTC
Source organism: Sphaerolaimus hirsutus (assembly GCA_964036195.1). Taxonomy (NCBI): domain Eukaryota; kingdom Metazoa; phylum Nematoda; class Chromadorea; order Monhysterida; family Sphaerolaimidae; genus Sphaerolaimus; species Sphaerolaimus hirsutus. The sequence continues at coordinate 8,153 of CAXIWS010000259.1, forward strand.
TAGAATGCATTCTAAAAAAGAGGATCCAAATTTCTCGGAGCCTGGTCACAAATTTTTTAAGGCACCCCACACCTTAAAATGAATATTCCTTCAATCTAAAAAATAATAATTTGGTTTGTCTGTTGACATTACCCTGCCCTGACTATGGGTGAATCTGGTGCGACTTCCAGATCCTGCAAAATGCCCTGTAAAATATCAAATGTCATGCAAAAGTGTCAAAAGCCATGTAAAAATGTCAAATCTTCTTTTCTCTGTTGACTAGTCGATCAAACATTTCTCACAACATTTACATGACCTTTGACACATTGCATGATAGTTGACATTTTACAGGGTCTGGGACTGGGAGTGACCGCTGGCCATGGTGCAGTTTCCTAGTGACATTATTCATAAAAGTAAGGTAAAGGTAATGCCATTTTCACAATACACAGGCAAAAAATAAAAAATTTACAAATTTAAAAAATTGCCTACAAATTTACATAATCAAGAACACCCAGTCCCTCTAATTTGCCATGCATAATATTCGAAAACTGAATATTTTTCTATTATGTGGATATTGCATTTTTACACTAACAACAGAAGTATATGTGGCAGCAAATGGTGAGCAACTTATGTTAAATTTGGCATGGCGATATTGAACTCTTCATCAACTCTCAAAATAAATTTGGAAAATCAGAGCACTTATCAAGACAGAATCTTAGTGACGAATACAGAGTAGAATTGCTTGAATTCCATTGCTTTTCTGATATTTCTACTATAAATAAATACTACTATAATAAATTAAACTAATAAATAATAAAAATACCGTATTTGCTTGAATAGTTCCCCCCTTGAAAAATTCCCCCCTGTAAGACGAGTGAGGAAATAATAATCCCCCCTCGAATAAGCCCCCCTTACGAGATTTGCTCAATTTATTGTGCCCAATTTGAACAAAAATGGCACGTTTTTGTGTGAATAAAAAATATTTATTTCATCAAATGAGTTGATAGAAACATGGTTGAAATTGTTGACGAAATAAAAATCCTCCCCCCCTCGAATAATTCCCAACTCGATTAGTTCCCCCCTCAAAAAAAAATCTGGCGAAATAATCCCCCAGGGGGGTTATTTAAGCAAATACGGTAAATAAACTCTAATTATAATAAACTATTAATTATCACTCAGTCACTACTTGCACCACGCTAACATTTCAAACACAAAGAAACAAAAAAATGTGCCAAAATGCCCCCACCCCACCAAAATTCAGATGAAACCAAATTCAATGAAGACAAGAAATTTAATCCGTACAAACGTGAAAGCGACAATTACCCAGACTATATGGACCCAGTAATAGAGCACAGGTTTCTGATTGGCAAAAAAAATACCTCCCCATATGAACAGCACAAAATGATGGGAGTTATTGGGAAAAAGAGTTTTTCTCCTTATGAACAGCACAAAATGATGGGAGTTATTGGGAAAAAGGCAGCTTCCCAATATGACATGTATAAAATGACTGGAAGCATTGGAAAACGCTTCAAAATGGTCAGTTTGAGTGGTGTAATGGCGGCCCGTACACTAGTTGACACACATGTGTCAACTAGTGTGTGGGCCGCCAATGTTGAATAGGCAAATGCGATCCATGCACAAACTGACATTTTTTGCATGGCTCGATTTCCAGTGACATCTTTTTACCATAAAAATGCGTAAAACCAACAGAAAGTGGATGCTGCAGCCAAATATCACATGTGTATGATTTTGAATGCAAAAGGAATATGAATACCGTATATCCTCGAATAACTACCCCCCCCCCCCCCCTTGAAAAACTCCCCTTCAAAACCTCTGACGAAAAAATAACCCCCCTTGAATAACCCCCCTCCGTGTAAAAAATATGCTACAAAATTGACAAAAATGATCGATGAAAATACAAAAGAATGTTAACGTATGGCACCGACAGCAGATACATAATGTGTTTGCAGTGTATACACACCTTTTAGTTGTTGTAGAAATTAACTTGAAATTGAATCAAATTGTTGTTAAATACCTGGATTATTTACATGAGTTGACAGAATGCATTCATACAATGAATCAAGTCCAAGTTTTCTGAGGAAAAATAACTCCCCGTCAAAAACGCTGACGAAAAAATAACTCCCCTGCCCCTGGGGACTTATTCGAGGATATACGGTATCATATTTATATCATGCCATTTAGGCCTTGGTATTGATGTTTTTTACTGACAATTAAACACGGTTTGGTTGAAACTGCTGAAAAAATCACGCCACGCCCCCCCCCCACAAAAAGTTAGTCAAACGTACCCCCCAAGGGCCAGTTCAATGAGAAACGGTGAATATCCAAAAATACGTCCAACACAGTGAAAATATTTTGCATTCTTTAAAACTAGACTATCAAATAACACTATAAAAATTTATCAAAATCTACCCTCAACTCAGTTGAATTTCGGCCGCCCGCTGCACACAAATTTGGACAAGCGCGAAAAATTGCCCAGCGATTGGTTCAATCCGACCAGTTTTTGGCACCCGTGGAATCGGCATAATCAGTGATTCATCATGAATAATTTGAATATTGAATAATTTGATTCGTACAGAATAGAGTTTTTTGACATCGAATTTTTTTTTAAACGATGTCACTAAGAAAACTAGAATGCAGAGTCGTTAAAAGTACCGAACTTTTTTCAAAGTACATATACGTATACGTAAAGTATTTATTTTTTACTCACACCCTGAGTACAGAAACGTAAAGTAATTTTTTTACTTTTACTCGTGAGTAAACGTGAGTAAACGTACTTTTTCCCCTGGAAAACGTAAATGTGAGTATTTTTTAGAAATGCCATGCCAATTTTCGCCCAAAACCACTAATCTTTGTAACTTTTTGGCTATTTTAATCGCTTTTTGGCCATGTATGTGCTATATATCCATTTTCGACAATTTTGCACTATTTTTCGCATATTCTTTACCTTTTTCCCGTCTATACCTTCAAAAATCACAATAAAAGACCATCTGAAATACGTTTTCTGTACTCCAGTACTTTGAAAAAGTATACGTAAAAGCGAGTACAAGAACTTTTTTCAGAGGAAACGTAAACGTATTTACTCTGTCTCGAGTATACGTATTTATCGAGTAAAAGTAAATACGTATTAACAACTATGCTAGAATGTCAATTGGTTTCGGTGTCAGTTCAGTTTTTAGTTGACAGGTAGCGGCGGGGAACGTTGTTCAAATGCACATGCAACAACATTCGACAATATTGAAATTTTGGAGCATGTACAATGTATATGTGCAAACCGCTAACTGAAACGTGAATAGACATCGGAACCAGGTGCCAATTGCAGACTCTGTAAAAAGTCCTGTAAAATACCAAATGTCATGCGAAGTATCAAAATCATGTAAAATGCCCTGCAAAATGGCAAACGTCATGCAAAATGTCAAAGGTCATGTAGATTTCGAATCCTTGCTAACCATTTTCCAGGACATTTTACATGACTTTTGACACTTTACATGACATTTGACATTTTGCAGGGCGTTTTACAGGGTCTGGAACTGTCCGCGGTTGACACACGCTCTTAACCACTGTGCGTAGCACCAATATCAAAAATCGAGATATCAATCCAATACGGAGTTTTTCACATTGAATATCGATATCAAAAAGTTTTAAAAATACAAGGTCTCAAAAAGTATTTTATATCAGTGCAACCTAATAATGGCTATAAACAATAGCAGATGCAACTGCGGAAATTAATGATTTATGATATTTGAAAATTAAAAAACAACAAATTGTGAATGCTGTACAGTCCTGTAATAAATCTTTTTGAATCTAAATTAGATTGAAAAATGTGAAAACAAGTCGACCAATACGCTTTTCGTCTGGTAAAGATTTGATTTTTAATGATAAAAATCGAGCAGTAATAATCTGAGAAAATTCAACATTTTTAACATCAAAAAGCCAGTGCACTATGAATCCTAACGATACCCGATCATTTTACTACTGAACCTTTGATTTTTTATATACAATAATACCTATAATAATTTTAATATACAATGTACCTATAATACGCAAGCACACAAAAATGCAAAAGACCACCCCCCGAGCCCCGACTATGGCAATTGTCGCAAATAGGATGGCCCCCGACTGTGATAGAATCAACTCGCGTTTTCAGTGCAGCCAAATAGATTTTAAGTACATAGCCTAATGTAAAATTGACAGCGAAAGCTTGGATTTACGGCGCGCAAATCATGGATGAAATTGACTACACGCAAATGGAACTCTCAAATTTCCAATTACGTGAGTGAACGATGGCAAAGTATGTCATCGTATCACCTCGAATAAGCCCCCAGGGGTAGGGTCCAAACGGGATCCCGATCCCGAATCCCAAAAAACCCCGGGATTTTGTGATCCCGATCCCGAAATATCAAAATCGTAATCCCGATCCCGATCCCGAAATTTTCAAAATCCCAATCCCGATCCCGAAAAGTCAATCCCGTTCGAACCCTACCCAAAAGGTAATTTTGAAATCAGGAAAATTGAATATGAGTGCAAAAACACTAAAACATACAAAGTACGTTGCCACTTTTGAATAAAACTCTTTTGAAAAGGACTTTATTGACATTATCGGATTGCAAACTCAATAAAGCTAATAAAATGGATCAAGCTCGAGTCACGAATTACGACGGCAATGTTGATTTAGACAAACTGATCAAATTTTTATGACGTAAATATTTATGTGAACATTATATTAAAATTACATATTTACGCAACACTACCACCGCGATCAACGACGTACGCAGGGGGGGGGGGCCGTTCCAGGGCCGGACATAAAAAGTTGCCAGAAATGGCACTTATCTCAAGCGATTTCGTAGCTTTATCGTAGCAATCGCGCAAATCCACACCCGTTATTTTATATCTATTTTTCCGGAGTCTAACAGTGTTAACAGAGGTATCCATCACGGTCCTAGTATTTACGTCTTACGATATATAGGCATAAATGGTCTCCAAAGGGGGGGGGGGGATGCTGGCCCCATATTTATTCGATGTTGACTATAACTATTTGAATTTCAATAGAATTTCAAACAAATTAGTACACCCTTGAATTGAAAGTTTTTGATAAATTCTTCATTCAGCGTAATAAGATATTAAAATTGCCAGCGTGGGGTAGCAGAAGGGCACTTGAAGCGAATTGAATTAAAAATGTGCAAATATTTATACAGCGCGGTGCAGTATATGAACGTGGTTTGTTCCACAATTATTGGGACAGTGCTTTTTGTTAACTGTTAGACTACAATTACCAAACAAAAAAAAGCAAAAGTCATACACATGATATTATACCTGGATGTTTTCGTTTGATGCAATTATCCTGGAACAGACTAATTACCTAGGTACAACATCAAGATCACGATGATTAAAAACTTTAAGATTTTTCAATACGTAAAATACCGTATTTGCTCGAATAATTCCCCAGAGGAATTTTTATTTCGTCAGACTTTTTTAGGGGGACTATTCAAGGGGGGGGGATTCAAGGGAGAATTATTATTTCGTCAACAATTTTAAGCATACTTCAATCAACTAATTTCGTGAAATTTGCTTTTTTAACAACACAACATGCCATTTTTATTAAATTATGCAAAAAATTATCATATGCATAAAGGGGGATCATTCGAGGGACAGGGAGGATTATTTTCCATCACTCGTCTAGCACATCGTTGTTAAAACGTATTTACATTTACTCTATAAATACGTATACTCAAGTACTGCGTAAATACATTTAGGTTTCATCCCAAAAATACCGGTACTTCTTACTCGTGAACTTTTTGAAAGTACGCGAGTACAAAAAACGTATTTCAGATGGGCTCTTATATTGGCTTTTTCAAGGCATAAAGGGAGTAAAAAGGTAAAAAAAACGTAAAAAAAGTGGGTAGAAACACATTAACTAGTGAATTTTAGGTTGACAAAGTTTGGGAATTTGTGATTCTGAGCAAAAATTGGAGCCACTTTAAGTTTTCCGGGACCAAAAGTAATTTACTTATGGTTTACTCATGAGTAAAAGTAAAAAAATTTACTTTGGTTTCTGTACTCAGCGGTGAGTAAAAAATAAATAAATACTTTATGTTTACGTTTACATTCAAAAAAATTCTGTACTTTTAACAACTCTGGTCTAACAGGGTAAATTATTCAAGAGAGGGAATTATTCAGCGGGAAATCATTCCAGAAAATACGGTACTATGGTTTCACTTTATAAAATTGTATTAAGACTAGAAGCAAATACGGTGCGGCGTAAATCAGGCTACCTGCAGTAAACACACAAAAAAGAAACATGAAAATCGCGCACACATTATAGCCGTATTCAATTGTGTCCGTTTCCGTGCTTGATTTTTTTTGGAAACACAAATCCGCCTATCTATATTCCCCGCGTTTTGGAAACACAAATAAATGCCCGGTTCCCCAGGTTTTAGAAACAGAACTGTGTGTGTTGCTCACATGTTTCCCATTGTGTAATTCATGCCTCGCCCAAGGACGACCTAAATGAGAGAAAGCGTTTCACAATGCATTTATAAATTAAGGATAAATATCAGCGTATCACTGCGTACATGCAGCCATCATAAATACTTGTAGCCATCATTCAGAGTCGGACCTCTCCTGAATTGTGTCATAATGGACTTAAAAACAAGGGGTCTGCTAGATTTTGACCCGCCGGGTGGTTGGATAGATCGCTGAGCGGCCTTAGGGATAGAAAAAAAGCTGGAAAAAATTGGGGGGGTTGCGGTGCTTGGGTTTGATATATAGGGTTTTCAGGGTGTAGAAGGAAGACAAGGAAGAAAAATCGCTAAAAGTAGGTGTAAAATAGCTCAAAATGGGCGGATAGGACTAACAATAGCTGAAAATAGATAAATAGAAACAATAACTAGTTATTTTGGAGGTGAAAATCTATAAAAAAGTGTGAAAAAAAATGATTTTAAGCGAAAATTGGGGTAGTTTCTCAAAAATCGCTCCAGATAGCTAGATAGCTGAGCGATTTTGAGGGGGGGGGGTGTTTAGGGGGTAGTAGCCCACAATTTTGACCCCGGGATAGATAGATAACTGGGCGGTTTGGGGGAGGGGTAACCCCCCAACCCCCCCATTGGAGACCCCTGAATCTGCCCTGTCCCACATAAGACATTTACCGGATTTCTTCTAATAGAAGGGCAGGTCTCCAATAGAAGGGCGTCTCCAATAGAAGGGCGGGTAAAAAAGTTGACGAAAAAATAGAATGGTGCCCTTCTATTAGAAGAAATACGGTACTATCATTTCAGGGACGTATCCAGGATTTTTGAGCGGGGGGGCTGCTTGTTTACGGAGGCCGGCGAACGGGGGGGGGGGGGCTCAGCCCCCCCTAAAGTTTTACCTACATAATGGTGGAATGACGCCCTGGAGCTGGCGCCATTAGTAGGCGCCACGCCATAGCGCCATTGGCGTTGGCGCCAGCGCCATGGAACGCTGTATATGTATGTAAATATACATACAAAGACAGCAAAAAGCACACCATTGAGTGTATTTATAACGATTTTCGGCCCATGAAGCAAATCTGATGATAATAGCTCATGTGTGGTGAAAAATGCGCGCTAGCGCGCAAAATTTGCGCGCTAGCGCTGCAGCCCCCCCCCCCGCCGCCCCCCCTGGATACGGCCCTGTATCATTTTGACTCCTAGATCTATTTCTGACAACTTTGAAATCATGATTTGCATATTTGAACTACTTTGCAGAGGCGTTTAACGCACTTGGGAGGCTCGTCAGAGGTATATATCGGTGAAAAACGTGAATGCTATGCAAGAATTGCTGAATTACTAAATATTTACCAAGACCTAGACAAAAAATTGTGAACGAGCCAGGGTTCAAACGGTATTAACTCTTCGGGATCGGGATTGGTTTTTTGAGATTTCGGGATCGGGTTTGGGTCTTCGGGATCGGGACCATAAAATCCCGAAATTTTTCGGGATTCGAGATCGGAAACCCGTGTGAACCCTAGAACGAGCTTGAACAGTGGAAAAAGAATTGAGCGAATATTGGCGCAAAATCGCTGAAGCTTAAGGGGACGCACATATTTTGATGCGCATAATTAGTTTAATAAAGCAGCAGTAAAATAAAATGGCCGCGAAATTCCACATTCAAATGGGGCATATAGCTTAGGAAAAATAGCTGAGTGTCCGAGACACAAACACATAGGTAAATAGCTGGAGCGTAAATGCACCCCCTCAACCCCCCCCCCCTCCGGAGACCCCCGAAAAGAAACCGACCATATCACTTTCTGCACTCTCATCATCTATGTCACTGTCGAAAAGTTCACCCGTATAATAAAGTACGGCCCTGGGGATAATTCGATCGCGAAATAATTGTCCGATTGAAAAGTCGATTTCCAGCAGCTCTCGGATGGAATTATCCTGTGAATTTTAGACATCTGCTAGACCCCCGCCCAATGCTAGTGGGGAATAAAGGGTATACTTAAGTGTAGGGTTGGAAAAAAATCAATTTTTAAAAACGCCTCAATTGAAAAAGACAATTTTAAAAATAAATTATTTTTGAATTAAAATCAGAACTGCGGGGTTCAGCGCTGAGAGCGTGACAACAATGTGTACGCAGACGATTTTCAAAAAAAAGTTTATAATTATCATTGGCACGCTTCCAACGTGAGACATAAATGTCCCAGAGCAGAGTATCAGATCCAACGAGAATACTGACCAACTCATCCAAATTGCACTCATTTTTCACAACTGGTGGATCGAAAAAGTTGAAAAAACTGTCCGCTTTAACCATTTTGCTGACAGTCCGCACGGAATTATCCTTGGGGCGTTTTTGTTTTTTTCTCACTTCGCGCACGGTCACGTTTCTCCGCGGCTGCCAATGAATTGGGCAGCTGAAATCATGCATTTGGGAATGCATTTGGAAGAAAAATCCATATTTTATCATCACCTTACATTCATGTAAAATGTCAAATCTTCTTTTGTGTTTTTCTGGTCGTTCGTTCAAACATTTCTCGTAATATTTACATGCCTTTTGAGATATTGCATGAAATTTGGCATTTTACATGGTCTGGGAGTGACCGCTGGCCATGGAGCGATTTTCTAGTGACATTATTCATCAAAGTACGGTAACAGACAGGCTAAAATGACCATTTAAAAGAAATTTGTAACGTACGTATGCCATTTTACAGGACTTTCGACACTTTGCATGACACTTTACACTTTCCATGACACTGGACACAGGGGTCTTCTAGAGGGGTTGGGAGAGGGGAGGGGGGTTCGTGGGGTTCAATATAAAGGCATAGAAGGAAGAAAAGGGAGAAAAATCGCTAAAAGTAGGTGAAACCCCACCCCAACCTCCCTTCCTACCCCTAACTTGACATTTTACAGGGTCCGGGACTGCCCCCAGGTTGTCAGCGGACTCACCCACGGCAAGCGACAATGCAGGGCCCGTCGAAATCGAACGGGTCGCCGGGATCGATCTCGCACGTCTGCACGTATTCCTTCGACAGCGTGGAGTCGGTGAAGTAGTCGTTCTCGGCGAAATGGAAGCGCACTATGAATTTCTGAAGGGGTAGGGCACTGTGGGAGTAGGGTTGGAAAAAAATCGGGTTTTTTCAACGACCCCGATTTTTTTCAATCGATTTTTTTTATAAAAATCGCTGGGGTCAAAATACGTCCCATTTCTCTCAAAAATCGCCTCTGAGGTGAATAAAAGACATGTAAATTGATGGACCAGTGACAACAAAAATAGTGGCAAGTAAATGTATTGTCCCGGGGTGGCCGGTTTTTTTAAAACGGTTTTGTATTGTATTGTCACTTGTTTGACATGTGTTTATTTACATGTTGCTTCATAACCATATTCAGAAGTTTTAAAAAATGGTTTTTATTTATTAAAAAAAATTTTTTTTATAAAATCTTTTTTTAACAGGATCGTTAAAAATACATTTTTTAAATCCGTAAAATGTTTTTTCAAACAAGGTAAGTGATAAGCAAAGGTATGAGTAGTAGTTCAACTCACCAGAGACAATGGAATTAAGAATCAAAATACCTGTCACCTTACATAAAACCATTTGTAACTTCACTTACTCTAATCTTGTCACTCTTTTATAGTTGGAGTGGAGCGCAAAATGCAAAATCCTACAATAATTTAATGAATAAAATATTGTGATAAATCTCGTAATTCATTATTCCATAGTAAAACGAAATACTATGATGAAAAAAACGTAAAATTTTTGGTTCATTATTCAGATGGGTTATGGTAGGTTTCCACACGAAGTGTGATGTCCGCCGAGTATAGGTATATGAGGAATTGGCTTCAAAAAACTATAACAAACCATTGGCTCATGAAATTCTTCACACTCTATGTTCTTGCACATCTTCAGTATCGGCTCGTCGCACGGCTGCATGTGATAAGTCAAGTGATCAGTGATGGATGATAAGAAAAGTGGCATTCAAGTGTTGAGAAAAGTGACAGCTTTGTAAGTGATTTTAATAGTACATCGATTTTATTGTAACTTGTACAACTTGTTATTTGCACACATTTTCATTTCCTTCAACTTGTGATTTCACAAATCCCCCAAAAAAGGGTACCTAACTGAAATCCAACAAATTTCAAAACAAACATGAATCATATCAGCGGTCTGGGTACAATTTTTTAGCACTTGCAGCCAAAAATTCGGTACCCCAATGCAGCCATCGGGCGGAATTCCGGGTAAACTTTGACGCGGCGTGGTTTTAGTGTCAACTTTTACGTCATTTAATTCCTCCTGCGAGATTTGAGAACGTGAGGGACCTTGGGCCAATTCTACAAGTGGACAAGTCACTTGCCAGAAGTGACAAGAAAAATTTAAGTAGCAAGTGTCAGGTACAACTAAACACCTTCCCGGACAAGTTCACCACCCATTTTTGTATTTCACTCTTGACGCAATATCTGCGGCTATGGGGGAATTAAAGAGCTGAAAATTTGTATATATATAGTTTCAACAATCCCCTACTCCGCATCAATGGGGGGAGGCATGGCGACGAAGTACAGGGAGGGTCGCCGTATATGCAACATTTTTTTCCGGCGTTTTTAGTGTCCCAAACAAGTTCGCCACCCACTTGATTGGCTGCACTACGGGGGCCATATCTCCTGCTGTGGGGGGGTTAAAAAGCTGAAATTTGAGGGATGTCTTGACAACACCCCCCTCACTATTCACTGGTGGGACAACCGCCGGCGACCCACTACAGCATCGGTCGCTGTGTTTAAAGTTGTTTTTTTTTAAAACGACCCAAGTGTCCCACACAAGTTCACCACCCAATTCGTTTTAAAAAGTGAATGGTTTAGACTCTTAAGAAAAAATAAAGTTGTTTAAAGCAGTCCATCACCTTTTTTAAATGGTTTGGTTGATAAAAAAATGTGAAACCAGACTCCATTGGGACCCACAACCCCGACCCCAGAAACTAAACACAAATCCTGATCCCAAATAATAATAAAAAAATTCATCAAACATTTGAAAAAACTATTCAGACCCTGAACTAGTCCTGATCCCAATCTTGAATAATTTAAAAAGTATCCAATATGAAAAATCTGAATGAAAAACTATCCAGAATGGCCCCACCCCAATACCGTGCACAGACCCCAGTCACGATCCCAATCTCAAAAAAAAATCCCGATATGAAAAAAATTATCCCAGACAACCCTCCAGTAACGATCCCAATCCCTAAGAAGAAAAATTATATCCAGTTTGAACCCTAGATCTCCTCATTGAAATTTTCTCTGTAGGCACTGGCAAACCTGAATGGGACACCCACCCCCTCCCTAAATGGCAGACAAAAAAATCACTTAACACCAAATTTTTGTTTCACAATTGAAAAGTTGGTTTACAAAGTTCCATAGAGGAGTCTTTAAGGTTCAATATTGTGTAAACAACATGACTTCTGAAATGCCTCCATAAGGAAATTTATTTGGGGTGAATAAAAAAATGAAAATTTTGGCAAATTTTGTTCCTGTGGCGATGTCATTATGATGTCATAAAATTCACCCCAAATAAATTTCTTTATCGGGGCATTTTAGAGGTTATGTTGTTTACGCAATATTGAACCTTAAACAATTCTCTATGGGACTTTGTAAACCAACTTTCAAAGTGTAAAACAAAAATTTGGTTTAAAGTGAAATTTATGTCTGCCATTTAGTGAATGCGAGGGTGTACCACTCAAGTTTGCCAGTACCTACTGTGAAAAATCTAATTACCGTTTTTCCTCAAAATTCCCCCCTCCCCCTCGAAATTCCTCCCCTCCCGACCAGTATTAACTTTTAACCCCCCATTCCCTCGAAATATCCCCCCCCAAATTGAGTGTAATGAGGATGTAGACGCGGTTTGTGTTCTGCGTAATAAAGATATAAACAATGTGTTAAAACTATTGTTAAGACAATAATTAAGGTATGTTAAAACAGGGTTTGTACCATCTAAATAAGTACTGATATAAGTCTACAGAAGTTTATAAATACATGTCAATTATTGTTGCTTATGTTTTCTACCTCAGCGTACGTTAACAATGACGAATAAGTACTGGGAGTTCAAAAAATTCACTACGGGGGCCATATCTCCTGCTGTGGGGGGGGGGGTTAAAAAGCTGAAATTTGGTGAATGTATTGACAACACCCCCCTCACTGTTCACCGGCAGGACGACAACGACGCCTGACCGCGATCCCAATACCGATACCGAAAATTCGTAAAATCAATCGCTATCCCAATCCAGAAAAGTCGATCCTGTTTGAACCCTTACCTCCAATGACATTACAAATGAATTTGTGCTCAGGTTTGCCCCCACGGACCATTTTTTAAAATGCAATTGGGTGGTGAACTTGTGTGGGACACTCGGGTCGTTTTTAAAAAAACAACGTTAAACGCAGCGACCGATGCTGTAGTGGGTCGCCGGCGGTCGTCCCGCCAGTGAAATGTGAGGGGGGTGTTGTCAAGACATCCCCCAAATTTCAGCTTTTTAACCCCCCCACAGCAGGAGATATGGCCCCCGTAGTGCAGCCAATCAAGTGGGTGGCTAACTTGTTTGGGACACTAAAAACGCCGGAAAAAAATGTTGCATATACGGCGACCCTCCCTGTACTTCGTCGCCGTGCCTCCCCTCATTGATGCGGAGTAGGGGATTGTTGAAACTATATATATACAAATTTTCAGCTCGTTAATCCCCCCATAGCCGCAGATATTGCGTCAAGAGTAAAATAAAAAAATGGGTGGTGAACTTGTCCGGGAAGGTGTTTATATACAGAAATCCATCGACAGTATCACACATCGATCAGTTCT
>CAXIWS010000261.1:0-50691 GCA_964036195.1 Sphaerolaimus hirsutus
GGGTATAAGTGCTGGTTCTCGGTTCCGGTTCGGTTCTCAAGTCGGTTCCGGTTCTCGGTTCCAAAATAGTGCTCGGTTCTCGGTTCGGTTCGGGTCGGTTCAGTTCCCCAACCCTACTGTGAGGGCTCTTTTTAGCCTGTCGCTGTTACGCTGTCGCTTTTTAGCCTGTTACAAAACTGTTTTGTGAAGTCGATTTTCTTTTTCCCACCAGCATGACATTCAAAATTTGTGAGAAATACGTTTTTTCCTGAAAATACTCAAAAGTACACATTGATTGGGTGGGTTGGGAAGAGGCATTTGTGTTATGATAGCTTCATGAAAATATATTTTTGAAATATTCTTGACTGGTAACTAGGGTTGGGACGATATGACTTTTCGATATCGATATTAGATATTCGATATTTTTTTTCTGAAAGTCGATATTCGATATCGATACGATATGGACCCTCGATATTCGATATCGATATTCGATATGAAAATATGCTCGATATTCGATATCGATATTTCGATATGTTTGATATTTCGATATTTTAGTACAGCGGGGCATATTGTATTTCCATTTGGACACAAACATGGTTGATAATCTTTTCAAATGAGGCTCACAACAGTTGAAATGAGGTAATGAAATGAAAACAGGATGAATCAAATTATCTGAACAAGATGAAAAATTATTAAGCAAACACTTCAGGTCATACTTGTGACTAGGGGTGGCTGGCTTTTTACATTTTAAAAATGTTGGTATTTTAAAATAAATTTTTGAGCCATGCTGCCATGCAAAGGTTTGGTGAAATGGTTTCCTTGTGATGGAGTTTGCTGTGTTAATATCATATATTTTGTAAGGATGTGTATACATTACCCTTGATATCCTACTTTTGATAGCTCAATGTGAAAATAACATGGCATTTATATATGATATATTACTTTGTGCATTCATAAGCATACGTGTTTGGTGGCAGCATTCACTTTTTGTTGGCTTCAGCCATTTTTTATGGGATCACAAATACCTCAAAAAGAATATCAGAATATCGAAAAATATCGAAAAAATGGTCGATATTCGATATCGATATTCGATATTTTTTCAAAATTTTCGATATCGATATTCGATATTCGATATGAAAAAATGGTCGATATCCGATATTCGATATTCGATACGATATATCGTCCCAACCCTACTGGTAACATTTCAAACCCCCACTGCTATGGCTTTTTGACAAAAATGGTTCTTTTGGAAAAAAATTTTTTGATATTTGTCAGTGTATTTATTTCTGTGAGTGAATGTGATTTGTTTTTACCTATTTATTTATTTATTTATTTAATTATATTTTCTCAAAATCGGACATTTTTTTCAATGCTAAATGCGATTTACTCAAAATCACATTTTATGGACTTGTCGACTTTCAGAAGAACTTTTAGAGACCTCAATTGTCTATGTCTGGGTCGGCAAGGCAATGCAACACGGACAAAAGGTCAATACACCGCAGACAAACAAAAAATATACTTTTTTCCAACCCTACCCATACCCCACGTAACGGTTTTCCTATCCCACATCATAAACCCCCTCAACCTATATTTTTACGCGCAGCACTCTGAAGAAACATACCCTACATTCCAAGTTGGCTCATTGGCGCGCGCCATGCGTCGCGTGAATGAGAAATGCCACGGTAAAATATCGACTGAAGCACAGTTCCATCTGGACACCGAAGTGACCCTGGATCAGAGGCGTTATACCGAAGAACCGGGCGCCGAGGGCCTCCCTCGGAGTGAGAAGCCACTTTTACTCGTGTACGATAGTGCAGACGTGAGTGGGGTTGGGTTGGGGTGTTTTGATCGATCCGAAAATGGAAGCATTGACAAACGAAATCGACATCAACCTATAGTTGACATCAGGGACGTACGTAGGATTTTTGAGCGAGGGGCGGATTGTATACGGAGTAAAATGACTCTGGACAGTAAAAAATGAATTATATATAACATGCGTAGGGGGGGCGCCCCCGCCCTCCTGTGAACGTCTCTGGTTGACATCGACCCAAAAGTAAACAGGTTTCCATCCCAAGTCATAGCTCGCTGACGAGTACCACTACGCACTCACAGCCGGCCATCTCTACTTTATATACACTTTTGCATTTGGCCGGAAATAACTCCCCCTTGAATGACACCCCCCTTGAATACCCCCCCCCAAAAAAACCTCTGACGAAATAATAACTCCCCTGGGGTCTTATTCAAGGATATACGGTAATCTAAATATCTAATATATTCACACACATACTTTTTAACACTAGAATACAACTAGAAAGTTATTTTTTGTTGTGTATGTATCATACATTTTCTTCATCCAAACCGCAGCCTACGAAACTGAATGACGAAGAGAAATACACCGTCGGCCCGAAAACTCGCATTCAGCTCTTCTCCCTGCCTTGGAATTTGACGGCATTGAGCAAGGCTAAGCACCTCTTCATGGATGGGACTTTTTGTTGGTTTGGCATGCTTGTTGAATTCCGTTTGGATCCCGTTTGAACCCTACTAGCCCCTAGGGTTGGCAAGCGTTAGCCACCATTTTTTCAAATATTTTTGTGTTTTGGCACCGTCCAACTAGGGATGGAAAAAAGCGCTTTTTTTAACGACCCCGCTTTTTTAAAAAAAAACGCGCTTTTTTCGCTTTTTTTCCAAGAAAAACATTTCCCTAGAAAGCTCCCAAATATGGTTCTAAGTCAAACAAGTGGCAGTACTTGTGATGATATATAGTCATAGAATGGCTGTGGAGCCATGGGATAGTAATACAGGTGGGGTTTTATGCAAAAAAATCCACTTTTTATGTCGACTCATTATGTAAATTGCTTATTGTCAAATGTTCATGAGTTCAAATGAAGTTAGGCATGAAATGCTTGAATGCATGAAGTGCTTGAATAAGGTTATAAAAGAAGGCTAATACATTGAGACTAGCGTTTCCTACTGTAGAAGTATGTGGAACCACATTGGCTGGATATTATATACTACACTTCAAGGACGTATCCAGGGGGGGGGCGGGGGGGGGCTGCAGCCCCCCCCGTTCCCGGGGTGAGACCAAAGAAATCGCGGGAAATGCGACTTCTCCTATACATTTTTCACGTTTTGTGCAAAAATTTTGCGCGCAAGCGCGCATTCACCCCCGCAAATGTATATTTATCAGTGGATCGGTCCCCTTAGGCACAAATCCCTCAAATTTCTGTCAAAATGTGCCCGTCGGCGTATATGTACGTATATTTACATAAATATACAGTGGTTTCAGGCACTGGCGCCAGCGCCAATGACGCCATGGCGTGGCGCCTACGAATGGCGCCAGCGCCAGGGCGCTATTTCGTCACTACATGGGCAAAATTTTAGGGGGGGGGGGCTGAGCCCCCCCCGCTCGCCGGGCTCCGTAAACAAGCAGCCCCCCCCGCTCAAAAATCCTGGATACGTCCCTGCTACACTTACATATCACAGCTTATTATTATATGATAGCATGCAAGAATGACACTAAAATAACACAAAACCAATGAAAACAACCATCAGTGGTAATGTAATGGTGAAATTGCGAGCTTGCGCGCAAAAAATTACATAGGTACAAAAAAATTTGCCAGCGCTCTTTTTTTTAAAAAAAGCGGCGTTTTTTGAAAAAAAGCGCTGGCCATCCCTAGTCCAACGTTATTCCTGGTGAAATTGCGCGCTTGCGCGCATAAAAATTACAAAATACCTAGTGCATAGGTACAAAAAATTTTGCCAGCGCTCTTTTTTAAAAAAAAAGCGCTGGGACGCTTGCGCTTTTTTTAAAAAAGCGACGTTTTTTTGAAAAAAAGCGCTGGCCATCCCTAGTTCAACGTAATTCCTAGCTGCCGTTCTATTGGAGGCTGCCGTTCTATTCCTTTCGTGGGTGTAAAAAAGTGCTGAAACCTGCCGTTCCATTGGAGGTGCCGTTCTATGGAGGTATGCCGTTCTATTAGAAGAAATACGGTAACCGTGAAATCGATATGCGTGTTTCAGATGTCACCCCGATTCCGTTCAAGCAGATCTACCTGATAATTGCGGATGATGGATATGGTGAATATCGGACCCACGCTGTCTTCTTATTGTCGAACAAGACAAAAGAAACATTTACAAAGGCTCTCGCAGTGTTGAAGAAGATGGTCGGTTTCATTGTTGTAATATGAGGGCAAATTACTTGTCTTGGTCAATAACGCGCGGTCAATGGCAATACTGTACAGCAATGTACGCACGCTTAGGGTTGGAAAATTTTTTAATGTCATGTTTTTTTATATATTTAAAACGTTTAAAAAAACAACGTTTTTAACAGCTCCCATATATGTTCCCAAGGACGTAGCCAGGGGGGGCGATGTCGACCACCAATGTCAATTTGTGTGTGAAATTGCGCGCTTGCGGAGCATTTGCTTAAATACGTGTACTCGAATACTGCATAAATACATTTCCTCCGGAACAATACCTTTTGAACGTACGCGAGTACAGAATACGTATTTCATATAGGTATTTCACATATATCGCCCATACACACCTAGGTGGAGAGACATAATGGCGACATCGCGTGGACGCTGGGTTCGACCATGACTGACTGTGAATACGTCGTTATCAACGCAGTCAAAGAAGTATTCGGCCTGTCGAGCGAGCAGATGGCTACCTCCCATTATCAAGTGGAGTGAGTGATGTTTGCATGGCCGGGTTTTTTTAAACAACTTTTTTTTAGAAGTTTTTACAATTTTTTTGTAAAAGTGTTTAAACCGTGTTATTGAAAAACATTGTTTTTTCCATCCCTAATCAAGATCCTGAATATTTTGCACCACGCAGACATAGCATCCAGCGACTAGCGCAGTCGCACTGCGACCTCTATGAACAAATGCGTGATGCTGCGTCCGAAGCGCAATTCCGTGTTTGTTCATTTGTTTCATTTGTAATAATTAACGATGGCAAAAATGGTTTTGAGTTTTCGAATTTTTTTTGGGCTTTTCGATTTTTTCAGCAGGTTTTTCAGGGAATTCAAGGCCGCTAAATGCATTGCCTTGCCCTGTTTTGATCGACAAATGAATGAATTGGTATTTGTAAATTGGTCCACATTTACACGCTTTGATTTAAATGCTAGGTAACTGTGAACATAAGGTTTAAAAAGTTATCTGAACACGTGAGATTAATACGGGAGCGGGATTAGTATCTCTGGACCGGGATCGGGATTGGTATTGTGAATTTTGGAGGGTTTCAAAACAAGACCACTTTCCCGGTTGAACCCTCAGTTAGGGTGGCAGAATTTACCGTACCGTACCGTACCGCATTTTTGGGAAAATTACCGTACCGTTTACCGCAATTGTAGAAATTTACCATACCGTACCGTGTACCGCATTTTCCGAAATTTACCGTACCGTGTTCACGACATTGTTTTCACTGATTTTCAGCCCTTTCACATGCTATATTGTTCCCAAATTGCATTCATGCCTTATGGAATATTTTCAGCTATTTTTATACTATATGCCATTATATACCTATTTTTCAACTATTTAGCAAATTTTCACCCATTTTTACCTATTTTCTCACATGTCATCACATTGTTATTTTGTTATTAAGTCCATTATAAAATTGTGTAATTGAATTTGGTGTCAATTTATGAAAAAATGATACATTTCTGACAATCGGAAATTTACCGTACCGTACCGCGTACCGCACTTTTCAGATTTACCGTACCGTACCGTTTACCGCAAAATTGAACATTTACCGTACCGTTTACCGCAAAATAGAAAATTTACCGTACCGTACGGTTTACTGCAAGGCCGTACCGTCTGCCACCCTACCCTCAGTATAGCGGCATTAAACTGCATTGTCTACATGCATCCATATTGCTTTTTTACACAGGTCAATCTGCTCGGCTGTCTGGCTCTTGTACCTCGGGAGCATGTTCTGGCGGTCTATGCTTCATTGAAGAAGCACAAACTACAGGAGGACTATTTTCAGGCATTCTTGAAAACTTTCGAGCGACTGTACATCGGCGGCCAGAATTCTCAGGGTATTTACTGCAAGCCAATTCACCCAATTGCTTTTTGGAATCAGGTACGCGCATGCACAGCTGTTTCAATGTTTCACTCACCTTTACGCGTACTTTTGAAGAAAAAATCACGTGTACAGAAAATGTATTTTTCACTGCTAAAATCGCAATTTTTTGTTGATAAAATAAGAAAATTTTGAAGAAGTTGTATCATTGGCCCCGCACACGCTAATTGACATCAACACCAAATGTCAACTGGTTCCGATCCCGATTCAACTCTTGCTGAAGAGTCGAATAACGATGTTTGCACGCAAGCTTTGAATTGGGATAGGAACCAGTTGACATTTGGTGTCGATGTCAACTAGCGTGTGTGGGCCCATTTTTCCAAAAAATACTTAATAATCACTTTAAAACGACATTTAATATGTCTTCCAGTGTAAAAACAACTCTCACATGTTAAAAGTAGTAGCTTTTGCATTTTCCATGAAAAAGTACTCGAATTCACATTTTCCTGGGATAAAAAGTAATTTACTCACAAGTACATGTGAGTATTAACTCAAATTTGAAAAGTTTGTAGTTCGGTACTTTTAGAAGCGCATCATTCATATACTAGTGCCCCCTCGAATTAACCCCCCTCAAACTTGGCTGACGAAAAAATAAACCCCCATGGGGGTAATTCAAGGTAATACGGAAGTTATTACTAATTAGTAGCAACCGTGTAGGTCGATCGCGTGCTTAATGATCGTCCTACCACGAACAACATTTTTGAAGGGAGACGACAGAATGCGATTCGTGTCGCGTTGGAACACGACTTAGGCGGCGCTCAGAATTACTGGAGGTATTTTCAAGAGCTCCATAATTACTTCTGCAGAGAGACGGTGCTGCACTCTGAATTGGTGAGGGGTAAGCGCGAACCGTCTCAATGTGTTAGTTTCTTTTGTGTTTTTACAAAGCATTCCAAACTTATTTGAACATGTTGAATTGAATGTATGAATGTGGTCAGTGGTTGGCGTTCGCGTCAACATTCAGTTTTTCAACGAGTTTTCAACGATGAAAAATATCTTACCTAGGTAAATATATGGTTATGAGTCAACATACCTAAATAGTTTATACAGATTCGGTTATCGGGACAAACAATCGACGAAATTAGACTAGGGATGGATAAAAATTCTGACGAAAAAATAACTCCCCCGGGGACTTATTCGAAAATTTACGGTAGATTAAACTAGTGGTGGTGATTTCTGTCAAAAATATCTGTTTTATGCCGACTTGTTTTGTATATCGGCTTTTGAAAAGATTGACATTGGTGATTGTTTTTATTGGCACCCACACACTGGATGTCAACTGAATTTGTGTCAACTAAATGTCAACTATATGTCAACTAAATGTCAAAATAAGTTATACTGTGATTTCAACTTCTCTATCTGATAGAGCATAGGTAGTTAATTTTACATCATGACACTTCATTTTCATTGTTCCTGTTAAGTGTGATGCTTTTTACAAACTTCTTGTTTTATTCAATTGACACTGAGTTGACGCGAATTTGCGATGTCAACTAGTGTGTGTGGGCCCTATAGGTTTTGTGTCATTTTTAGTATAAAGAATCCATTTATATGTGCTACCATGGGTTAATAAGCCGTCATATGTCGCTGTAGTATATAATATTGAGGTAATGTGCTTCCATGTACCTCCACAGTGTGAAACTTCACTCCCAAAGTAACAACCTTCTTTTATAACCTTGTTTCATCACTATTCCACTATGCCAAACTTCACCTGAAGTCACGAACATTCGACTATAAGGGGATATACGAACATGTCGACGGAAAATGGATATTTTTGACACAAATCACCATTTATAATGCTATCCCATGGCTCAACAGCCATTATATGGTCATACATAACATCACAGAGTATTGCCACCGTCTGATATACCTATATATGTTGACACAAGGTCATATCTGGGAGCTTTTAAAAAAACATCGAGTAAAAAAACGTTTTTTTCCAGCCTTATCCTTAGTACAATTTTTTTGGCTTTTTCGGAGTTCGACTTTTATGGCGTCGGTTGTATATCGTGTACACACGCAGCAACCGAAGTGGAGGAAGCGTGCGGCAAAAATCAAGGAGACTGTCACTGATTTTCCGGGACCTGAAATGGGCCTAAAATATCTCATCGATGTTCAGCAGTTTTTTGAACCACACGATACGTGCGTTGGGTGGGGGTTGCGGCAGAACATTCTGACAATATCACATTATTTGATGAGGAACAGCTAGGGTTCAAACGGGATCCCGATCCCGGATCCCGTGAAATTCCGGGATTTAGCAGTCCCGATCCCGATCCCGAAATCCAAAAATACCAATCCCTATCCCGATCCCGAAAACTTTCAAATCCCGATCCCGAGAATCTCCCAAGTCCGGGATCCCGATCCCGGAAAAAATAGTGGAAATTATAAAAAGTGAAAAAATGACATTTTTGCGTGCAAAAATGTGAACGCAAACCCCCAGCGTCCATTTTATGTCACTCTTCTGGCATCCAACTGTGTTTTGAGACCTTGATGAACAACTGTGAATGCCAGAACAGTGACGAAAATCTCTTTCCCAGGACCCCAATCCCGATCCCGAAAAAATGCCAATCCCGATCCCGTGACCCCAATCCCGGCCAATCCCGATCCCGAAATCTCAAAATACCAATCCCGATCCCGATCCCGAAACCCCAATCCCGATCCCGATCCCGAAATCTCAAAAAGTGAATCCCCATCCCGATCCCGATCCCGAAATCTCAAAAAGTGAATCCCCATCCCGATCCCGATCCCGAAAAGTCAATCCCGTTTGAACCCTAGGAACAGCTCATACACTTAAACCCAAGGGCGTACGCAGGGGGGGGGGGGCGGGGGGAGGGGCGGCCGCCCCCCCCCGTTCCCGGGCCGGCCATAAAAATTTGCCAAGAATGGCACTTTTGTAAAGCGATTTTGTAGGTACTTTGAAAATTTTTTGCGCGCAAGCGCGCAAACCACAACCTGTTGTTTAATGTAGAAGTTCAGGAGTCTAACCAGCATTATAAAAGTTCTCAACGTGGTCATAGTAACTATATATAGGTCTTAATAGATACCTATATAGTATACGTTGTCGCCAGCGCCAACGCCAATACAGCCATGGCGCTGGCGCCTACAAATGGCGCCAGCGCCATGGCTCCATTCCTTTACTATAGGGCCAAATTTTAGGGGGGGGGGGCGCCGCCCCCCCCCCCTGTTCGCCGGGCTCCGTATACAATCCGCCCCCCCCCGCTCAAAAATCCTGCGTACGTCCCTGCTTAAACCCACCCTCACTTCTCAATTTTACCCCACTTTCTTTCAGCCCGGGCCCGCAAACGAGAAGCAAAATAAACAAGAAAGGAGATAAGAAGAAAGGAGATAAGAAGAAAGGAGATAAGAAATGATTTGATTTGTGAGATTTTTTGGTGAATTTTTGTGAGATTTTTTGGCGATTTTTTTGCGGCTCCAATGCGCCGATGAGATCTCCAATGAGATCAATTTTTCATGTAATCCACAAAAATCATTTCAAAATTCGAGTATTGGGGGGATCCGCCCCCCACACCCCCCGCTAAAGTACCGAAAATTTTCATTTTTGATCTCAACATTCAACAAGTTTTATCACGTTTTATCGTTTGCTTGTCGAATGCGAATTTTTTGCTGCATTAGGTTCTCATGCCGGAGATCGCTACTGCAACTTTAGCAATGATGATGTGTGGTGGATGTCATCTATCATGTTAGGTTTTGACATAAATGCCTTGTCGATCAAAAGTTATTGCATCCATTGTACCAAAAATTATTATGCACATAAAAAACGTTCTTATATCATCAGTTCACAATACAAAACAGATAACAATAACATTTGCAAATTTTTCACTTATCCTTTGACTTGTGATTGCCGGAGCATTTTCCCTTGCACATAATGCACTCGATGACGACTTTCAGCCATCGGTCCTCGACCCTCATGCTCACAGATTTGTTCTGAGTGACAATCAATTGAGGACATGGGATCGGTATTGGGATTGAGGGTTTTTCGGGATCGGGATTTGGGTCTTGGTTATTGAACTTTTGGCCAAAATTTTGGCATTTAGAGTCACCCAGAATGGTCTAAAAACACTTGAAGCCAGAAAAAGTGGTGCAAATGGATGCTGGATGTTTTCATTAACATTTATCAGTCCAAAACGCCAATTTTTCACCCTTGATATTGGAGGTTTTTCGGGATCGGGATTTGGGTCTTGGTTATTGAACTTTAGGCCGAAATTTTGGCATTCAGAGTCACCAAGAAAAGTCTGAAAACACTCTTGGAGCCATAAAAGTTGTCCGGGGTTCCGTTTGAACCCTACCACTGACCTTGATAGATCTATTCCGGAGAGTGTGGTAATGTGCGATAGTGTGTTCTCCAGCCATGTGAATTTCGAACAGTACCCGGTCAGAAAAATTGGTCCCACAGTACGGACAGATAAAAATATGCCCATGATGTTCCATCTTTTTGATTAGGGTTTCCTGCTTGCCTGCCTATGGTCCCGCTACCTCGGTCCCGATTCCGGTCGATTGCTTTTCTTTCGCAACTTTTTGGCGCTATTCCAAAAAAAGTTTCAAGCGTAAGAATCGTGTAATTTAGGTTTTATTTTTATTGCGAATGCTGTCACTGGTCCTTTTTTAGATGTGATAGTCAATTGAATCATAATTATTCAGATGCAAAATGAGATTACATGAATTTTTCGCTAGAACCCTTGAGATGTCTTGAAATGGCGGTCATGCCGTATGATGTCTTGAGGACTTACCAACAGATTTGACTTATGCCAAATTGGCTACTGTCCAAGTTATCTGTTGCGTATTGTACGAACGACAGTGAGAGCACTTGCTCAGAATCACTTAAATTAGCTCTATTTTGCCAATCTTCACCTTTCTAATAGATATTTTCGCCTATATAGATGGTTATATACCTATTCTTGGCCTTTTATATTTACGGCGACTTAAAAATAATTTTTGGTCGGGTTTTTTTGGCAAGCTGCCAAGTTGTCATACCTTGTATTTTCCCCTCCAATCCGTGTCGAAAATTAAAAAAAAATAAAATAGATATACGCAGTTTGTCGTGCACGAAATGGCGTCGGCGTCTTCAAACGATGAACATGAACAGGTTTGTCCGCACAATTTTGGATGCATTTGTCAAATTTTGATATACTCGGATGGCAAAACGCCGTACATTTTTCCGGGGGAAACACTCATGACGTGATCACCTTCGTCCCGATCACGTTGGTCTGATGGTCATCACTTAATTTAATTAAAGGTAGAGCGGATCAACGTACAAACAATTTTACTCATACATAAGGGACAGCCAAGATTAGGTCTGGTCCTTCCGCACAGGATACAGTATGTAGGAAATATATATAAATGTCAACACAAGAATTAACAAATTCCAATGTCAACAAAAACATAAAGAATGTCACCTAACATTACTTCAATCACCCTTTGTTATCGAGCATTCTTCCAATGGCACACCACCCAAATCCAAAGTGATTTATGACCTGGAAAATGATGCTCATTCCATGATCTGAAAAATTTGGAGGTTTTCTCTTTAGAAGTTTAATTATCACATACATGTAATTGATTCTTTTACAAATTTTTATCTAATGCATCGAGCATAACCCAGTGCAAACCAACTTATCTATCAAATCTCTGTGTCTGCTACAAACATTTCCATCAAGCACGTCATATTTAGATGCACAGTTATACACACATTTAAGAGTGGCAATGTCATTTCGCATTCTGTCTAAGTTTTGGCATGTACATAGTATATGGGTCACACTGCTAGGTATTTTGCAATTTTGCAATAACTTCGTCGTCATCGCGCCTTCCATAAGTTCTCGGTTGGCCGTCTGCCAGACAATAACTCCTATTTGTTTGTAGAGTATCGTGTCTGCCGAGTATACATCATAAACCCTTGCAACCTAACTAAACCCCCATATATTTTTCTTGCACACATGTTGCAGGCATCCATGATTGGCCAGTGGTATCCATCCGTCCGCTCCAAACAGGTCTACAACACGTTTTATTTTAGAGGATTCAGGTTCAATGTGCATCGACAATGCAAGGATGGCACATATGGATTACGATGCAGCAGTCGGAGAAAAGTTGGGTGTATGGCATTATTGCGCGTGTCGCGGGATATTGGAGAGGATGACTATGCTCGCACAGCAGGGGGGCCGATAAATGGCACCGTGGGTGTAGGGATGGCCGTTTTTTCTGTTTATAGATTTTACACCTGCTGGGGTAAATAAACTGGTGGAAAATTTAAATGAGAATTTCACAAAATTATAAAATCTAAAACTATGAAACACATTTCACATTACTATGAAAATGCAGCCATGCAACGACTGCATTTAGGTTGCACAACGGTAGGACCTCGCTGTAAACCGTACGAATGGTAAATTTTCTATTTTGCGGTAGACTGTACTGTACAGTAAATCTTCAATTTTGCAATAAATTGCCTATTGTCAGAAATTTATCAATACCGGACTAGACAACATTTACTTCATAAATTGACACAAAATTTAATTACATAATCATAAATAATCATAACTTATAACAATATGACATAGCAGTGGAAATGAAAAGGCTGCAAATTAGTCAAAACAATGTTGTGAAAATTGCGCACTTGTGAGCAAAAGTTTTTGCAGAATACCACATTAAATGTCATGATGACATTGTCATCAATAAATTGAGTGTTGGCATCACATAAAAATGGCCGCACTCTGTCCCGCAGCCATGTTTTATCAAACTGTAGCAGCACATCGGGGAGGGTGCAGTGGGTGGCACTTGACAGATATGTAGTCAAATGTTGGGGGCACCCACACAACAAATGACAGACAAATTTGGCTGCGCATTTTCCTGCTCGATTGTTTTGAAAAAGGAGGTACAAAATTTCTCATTTAGATGTTCCACCTAGGGATGGCCGAAAACGGTTTTTTTCAACGACAGGTTTTTTTTCAAAAGTTCCCAGATATGGTTATGAGTCTACCTATACAGCTATATCAGACAGGTGACAGTACTTTGTGATGTTATATATAGCCGTATAATGGCTGTGGAGCCATGGGACAGCATTATAAGTGGTGATTTCTGTCAAAAACTTGGAACCAGGTATGGCCAAAAAAAGTTTTTTAACGACCCTGTTTTTTTATTTAAAAAAAACGTTTAAAAAACAACGTTTTTTAAATTTAAAACGTTTTTTTTCAAAAGCACCCAGCTATGGTTATGGGTCAACATATACAGGTACATTAGACAACTGGCAGTACTATGTGATGTTATTTATAGGCACAGAATGGCTTTGGGGCCATGGGATAGCATTATAAGTGGGTATTTATGTCCAAAATAGGTATCCGTTTTATTTTGACTTATTACGTATATCGCCTTTTTTCAAATGTTCATGATTTCAAGTGAAGTTGGGCATGGAAAACTGCTTAAATAAGGTTATAGAAGAAGGCTAATACGTTCACGTTGACAGTGATGTTTCACACTATAGAACTATGTGGAGCACAACGGCTGGATATAATATACTATATGATATAACAAATGGAAGCTTTTACAAAAAGTGTCTCAAAAGCAATGAAGACCACCACGAATGGTCAAGTGCAGGTGAAATTGCACGCTTGCGCGCAAAAAATGCAGAATACCTACTGTAGGGTTCAAACGGGACCGCGGTCCCGGTACATGGTTCGGCAAAAAGTCGGGACTGGGGCGGTCCCGGTCCCGGTCCCGGTCCCGGTCCCGACACCCCAGTCCCGGTCCCGGTCCCGGTCCCGACAATTAAAAAAAGCCAGTCCCGGTCCCGGTCCCGACGACCCAGTCCCGGTCCCGGTCCCGGTCCCGGAATTTTATAGCGGTCCCGACAAGGGATGGAAAAAACATATTTTTCAAAAAAATTTGCCAGAAATGGCACTTTTCTTAAGCGAATTTGTAGGAACATCTAAAAAAATTTTGCGCGCAAGCGCGCAAATACCCAGCCAATGTATTTTTCCATAATGTGACAGCATAGAAAGGTCCCCAACATGATTCTAGTACGAAATATAGGTATAATATATAAAGATAACTATATTGTAGACGTTGGCGCCAACGCCAGCGCCAATACTGCCATGGTGTTGGCACCTACAACTGGCGCCGCCCCCCCCACCCAAAAAAATCCTGTGTACATTGCGTTTCATCATATATTCACAACTTCAAGTGAAGATGGCAATGGAATACTGCTTGAATAATGTTACAAGAAAAGGCTAATACATTGAGAGTGGTCCTTCACACAGTGGAGGTGTGTGGAACAACATTGGCTGGATTTTACATACCAATAAGGTTCAAACAATACCGCGTTGCCGGTACCTGGTTCGGCAAATCCCAGTCCCGGTCCCGACCCCCCAGTCCCGGTCCCGGTCCCGACAATTGAAAAAAGCCAGTCCCGGTCCCGGTCCCGGTCCCGACCCCCCAGTCCCGGTCCCGGTCCCGGTCCCGACATAAGGAAATTTCTGGTCCTGGTCCCGGTCCCGGTCCGAAAAACTGGTCCCGTTTGAACCCTAATACCTAGTGCTTAGTACTGAACATTTTGGCCAGGGTTTTAAAAAACCGGTTTCAATGGTGGGGTAAAAAAACGTTTTTTTAACCTTTGAGAAAACCCCCGGGCCAACCCTAGTTTCACCAGTTTACATACCTAGTTTACTTGCTACCACATTGGGTACATCTGTTAGCTCCATGCTTTAGGAAAATTGAGAGTTCAATATAGTTTTAAAATGAAAATTAACAACAAAGTTAAGAGTTAAAGGTGAATTTATCAGTTTATGAAAAATGGTTTAAAAAAACAAACATTATTTCCAGGTGCGGCAGATATCTGGACAGCACATGGGTCACAACGCGTCTCATGCAGAGGCACTGCAATACGGAATCACGAGTTCTGCCAAGTTTATGTCTAAGATATCGGATGCCAGCCCGAGGAAGCTTGTAGCGGGATTGACTGAATCGGTCAGTTAAAATTTTTATGTTGTTTTCAGGTTTATTTCTATATTTTGTCATAAACGGTAAATAATTGTTTTCCGTTGATCAGATGGCTGGAAACGCTGCTAATGGCCCGCCGATGGAGTCCACTTGCAAAGCAATACGAAAATTTAGAAGGGCCGTCAGGGGCGTTGAGCCAATGCCAACATCCCTGGATTTCGCACTGAAAGAAGAGGACCGATACCGGGGGTACCCGCCAGAGCGGGCGATTTTCTATGACAGCCACGATGTATGCTCTTTAACCTATTTAGGCTATTCACGCAATTTGTCTTTAATTCACGTCGCAGTCAAAAAAAGCTGGGGCAGCGGCAGCCGAAACAAAAAAACCGGACCTTGATGATGGTCGCGTCATCATCATTTCATCCGAATGGCGATTAAGACATCTGTTCAGAAATTCAGGAATTTATCTTGATGGAAACTTTGGTTAGTAGTGTAGAACTATGCGATGCCGATGTCCTAGTGCGCTTGATTCTAATTCGCGAAGGCTGAGATCAGGGACATATCCAGGATTTAGTGGGGGATTTAGTAGGACTGAGTGGGGGGCTGCTTGTTTACGGAGCCCGGCGAGGGGGGGGCGCAGCACCCCCCCCCCCCTAAATTCTTTCCTATACCTGGCGGAATAGCGTTTTGGCGCTGGCGCCATTCGTAGGCGCCATGCCATGGCGCCGTTGGCGTTGGCGCTGGCGCCAGAAATCGCTTATATGTATGTAAATAAATACAGTACGACAGACAAGCAGTTAGCGTTTTTTACTGTGAATTGGGAGTAGACCACCTATTTACCAATAATATACCTGTTAGATGGAGCGATGCTCGCTTGCGCGCAAAATTTTGCACTTTCACATTGCATCTTCAAAAGCGGTACCAAAACCTTTCATTTTCATGCCCAACTTTCAGCTGTCCGTCCTGGATTATTCGCGCAAACTTACCTGGTCGTCGGGAGCGTTTTCGGTCGATATCTAACTTTAGCGTATTTCCTGCTGTCCAATAAAAAGGCAGATACGTATATGGTCGCGATGCAAAAATTGAAGGCTATGGTTTGTCATTTTTCTGTCTGGACTTTATTGAACTTCAGGTGTGATGAAGTTAGTATAAATTTATTATTCTGAACAGGGACGTACGCAGGATTTTTGAGCGGGGGGGGCGGATTGTATACGGAGCCCGGCGAACGGGGGGGGCGGCGCCCCCCCCCATAAAATTTGGCCCTAAAAAGGAATGGAGCCATGGCGCTGGCGCCATTTGTAGGCGCCAGCGCCATGGCAGTATCGGCGTTGGCGCTGGCGCCAACGTATACTATATAGGTATCTATTAAGACCTATATATAGCTACTATGAACACGTTGGGCACTTTTATAATGCTGTTTGGACTCCTGAAATGATACATTAAACAACGGGGTGAGGTTTGCGCGCTTGCGCGCAAAAATTTTTCGGTTGTACCTACAAAATCGCTTTACAAAAGTGCCATTCCTGGCAAATTTTTATGACCGGCCCGGGAACGGGGGGGGGGGGCGGCCGCCCCCCCCGCCCCCCCCTGCGTACGTCCTTGATTCTGAAGAAGATGGGTATACAAATTTTTGGCTGACATTTTAAAAAAACGTTTGAAAAAAACGCTGGCTATCCGTAATTATGACACAAAGTTTTTGTTGACACCCTAGTCAATATATTTTGTAAATGGAAAATTTTAAGCTGCAGTAGATAAGTAGAGCGGAGGTCTCAATTATGCTGATCTACTGCAGGTAGAAGCTGAAGTTGGTGGTGCGCGCGACTGGAAGCTTACATCGGCGATGGCCGATCTCGAGATAAACCCGGTCAAGGCACTGACAGAGGTCTTCTCACTCTCCGAGGATCAAATAGGCGCATGTTTCGTTCATTTCAAGTGAGTTCAACTTTAACCCTTTACCATGGAAATCATGGTAAAAACCTTGACGTTGATGTTTTGAAAAATTATTCAATGATCCGTTATATCTCCCAGCACTTTTTAACCTTTTTAACTGGTTCTCAAAAAGGTTTTATTATTTTTGATGGCTTTTCTGAGATTATTGGATCGGGTACATTTCACGAAAATCATTTGCATTGTCACTTGAGTATGTTATACAGGTGTGTTCCCAACTCGTCATAATCCATATTGTCATGTAACCGTTTTTTTCAAACGTTTGAAAAAACAGGTATCAAAACCGTGTTTTTTTAAAAAAACGGCAGCCAAAATTTTTAGTACTAAGCACTAGGTATTTTGCAATTTTTTGGCGCGCAAGCGCGCAATTTCACATGCCCATTAGCATTAATGGTTGTCTTCATTGGTTTTGAGGCATTTTTAGTGTGAAACCTTCCATTTGTTCATGATATTGTGTCATAATAAGCCATAACCATAACTGGGTACCTCTTATAACCTTATTTAAGCACTTTTCCATGCCCAACTTCACTTGAAGTCACGAACATTCTACTAAAGGCGATATACGTAAGAAGTCGACATAAAACGGATACCATTTTGGACATAAATACCCACTTATTTATAATGCTATCCCATGGCCCCAAAGCCATTCTGTGGCTATAAAAACATCACAAAGTACTGCCAGTTGTCTAATGTACCTGTATATGTTGACCCATAATCATAGCTGGGTGCTTTTGAAAAAAAAACGTTTTAAATTTAAAAAACGTTGTTTTTTTGACGTTTCAAGAAAAAAAAGGTTGTTAAAAAACTTTTTTTTGGCCATCCCTAGTTCCAAGTGGCCAGGCGCCGAATCGTTATGGAAATGAAATGACACATAAATATACTCGGCGGATATCACTCACACCTAGTATGGAAACCTACCATAGTCCATGCGAATAATGAACGAAATTTTTTTACAGTTTTGTCCATCATAATATTTCGTTTTTACTATGGAAAAATTAATTACGAAATTCACCACAAGATTTTATTCATTAAGTTATGGTAGGATTCTGCGAAAAACTATGCTCTCCACTCTATTCATTTCATGACAACGAGTATGACAATTAAAGTCTATGACGAGTCGCCACTCTGACGGTTTGGGCGTAAACCGTTATGTTTTATGTTTTAGGCATAACATCGAAGCATTTGCGAAGCAAGACAGCCGACTTGGAGAACTAATGCAGGGTAATGATGCCAGGGCGGTCAATGCACGGCACTATGTATGTTTCTTTTTTAACAGTCTTGTGTGAACTAAGTACCGTAGTGGTAATAGCCACACTCCAAGTAATCAGGCATAATTAATCTAAGCACTTCAGATACAAAATTCACTCACTTATTGTGCCATTAACTGCAGCATAATACAAGCAAAAATAAGGCATAATCCAAGCACTTTTTTGTGTATTTATGTTTGTTTATGTTAAAATTTTGTGTAAATGTGTGTGCAAATTTAAAATGGACTGATTAAATGTCAATATTAATGGTAAACTCTGGAAAAAAGATTTGACAAATGACCAAATAAAACAATAACAAATGACAATACATAAGGCAAGCAACATTGCATAGTATTTCGGGGGTATTTCGAGGAAATACGTTAGATTTACACAATAAATACATAAAACGTTTTTGTACATCTGTGAAGTGTTTCCTACGCATAATTGGGGGGGGGGGGTATTTTTTCCTCACGCTCACAACGCGTGGTCAACATTATTCTAGGATATATGGTATTCAATTACAAAAATATCACTACTCCATTGTTGAAACACGACATAAATATGCAGGTTGCCATGGTTTCGTGTTTAGCGTTCGTGCCTCCTTGTGATGTGCCTGGGGTATGGACAAAGCTGAAAGAGAAATATTTATCAGGTGGTGCTAATTCAAAAATTGGACACATGGCGAATGATTTGGTACTGTAGTGTACAGTGTGCGGCAATTTAGACGCCCCCTCTAGATTTCGAATAACTTGTCACTGGTCGGATTAACGTCAAATTTTAGGTCAACATTAACATCTGAATAGGAAAAGATCCCTGAAAATATGGCTGCGATTAGGGTTGGAAAAAAAACGTTTTTTTTTAACTCGATGTTTTTTTTTAAAAGCTCCCAGATATGACCTTGTGTCAGCATATATAGGTATATCAGGCAGTGGCAATACTCTGTGATGTTATATTTGACCATATAATGGCTGTTGAGCCATGGGATAGCATTATAAGTGGTGATTTGTGTCAAAAATATCCATTTTTTGTCGATACGTTTGTATATCGCCTTATAGTCGAATGTTCGTGACTTCAGGTAAAGTTTGGCACTGAATAGCGATGAAACAAGGTCATAAAAGGAGGTCGTTACTTTGGGAGTGAAGTTACACACTGTGGTGGTACATGGAAGCACATTACCTCAATATTATATACTACACCGACATATGAAGGCTTATTAACCCATGGTACTCAGCATATATAAATGGATACTTTGATACTAAAAATGCCACAAAACCAATGAAAACAACCACCAATGTCAATTTGTGTGTGAAATTGCGCGCTTGCGCGCAAAAATTTTGCAAAATACCTAGTGCTTAGTACTAAAAATTTTGGTCGATGTTTTTTCAAAAAACAAACATTTCGGACGTCATGTTTTTTTAAAAAAAACGTTGTTTTTTTATAAATAAAAAACGTTTAAAAAAACATCGGCCAACCCTAGCTGCGATAGTTCCACTCGTTCTTCAGTTATTCACGCAAACACCAAGAATTGTCACCTCATGTCGCTATACTACCACATCGTGGCAATTGACGAAACAGAAGCTGCAGATGAAACCCAGATCGGTTGCAGTTGGCTATTCAAGAGTGCTGGTTACATTGAGTGATCATTTGTTGCATTTTGTGAGTCGGTGCACATCACTCCTTCATAATTAGGAGTTTACGTTTCCGTATTTCGAAAATACCGTTACGTATGGTAAAAAATGGTACCTATTTTCAAATGCACAATGGCAAATAGTACGCATATAGATTTTTTATGTTTACGTTTTTTACGTATTACTTGGTATTTTAAAATACATTACGGCTTACGTATTAGTATTTATACTTTGAATTTGCAAAAGGTATTTACGTTTACGTTTACATTTTCCAAAAATACCAGTATTTCACAACACTGCTGCGCACACTTTATTCGAAATCTAGAGGGTGCGTCTAAATTGCCGCACCCAGTGGCGTAGCCAGGGGGGGGGGGCGGGGGGGCGGCCGCCCCCCCCCTTCCCGGGCCAGACAGAAAAGTTGCCGGGAATGACACTTTTCTATGGCGATTTTATAGGTCGACGGCAAAAATTTTGCGCGCGAGCGCGCATTTCGCACTTCCAAATTTCTGTCACACTTATTTGCGTCTCAGAGGTGTAAAATACCACTAAAAATTGGTAAATTTTGCACCAATTTTCATACATTTAGGTACAATTTTGTTCTATTGTAGCCACTGGCGCCAACGCCAACGCCATGGCGCGGCGCCTACAAATGGCGCTAGCGCCATCCGTCCATTCCGCTATCGTTTTAGGCGAAATTTTAGGGGGGGGCGGCGCCCCCCCCGTTCGCCGGCCTCCGTATTCAATCCGCCCCCCCGCTCAAAAATCCTGGCTACGCCACTGGCCGCACCCTGTGTGTTTTTTTGGCGCTACTGGCACCGTTTCGAACAGAATTTGCGATCTGCCTAGTTTCTGAATTGCCACCAGGTGACGACATGTACCAGAAATTAATAGGAAGTGTGGAGACTACTTATATAGGTAGACATGATGAAAATGGAGGCTGGAAATCCCCCCTTTATCACATTCGCCAATGGAATCAGGTAATTTCGAAAGCAGCTATTCGGGTGGGGTTTGGGCGCGGAAAAGTTCCTATTGGCAAACGGCAAATACTCAGGTCGACAAATTAACAGTTGACACTTTACATTTGACAATTTGAAAAAATTGTATTCAAATTGAAAAAAATTGTACTCAATTGTTTAGAGTTTTCAGCATATAGAAAATTTTGGGCATTATTTTGATGGGATTATAAGTGTTTTTTTTCAAAACATTTAATTTCGAATTTAGATTTTTTGTCCAAAAGTAGTGTTCGAATTTCGAATCTCGTTCATTATACGCGGCGGACATCACACTAAGTATGAAAACTTACCATAATATTATTATACGGTTTTTTCATCATAATATTTCGTCTTTACCATGGAATAATTACTTACGTAATTTATCACAAGATTATAGGTATTCATTAAATTATGGTAGGTTTCCATACTAGGTGTGCTGTCCGCCGAGTATACTACGATTACGAGCCATAAGCGGTGGCGCATTCTTCAGACCGGAAGAGTGAAGGAGCAGCTGCCCATTACAAACAATGTTGCTGAAGGAATGCAACACGCACTCAGTCACTCGATGAAGAATTACTCCAGCAATGTTTTTGCTTTCATCAAGCACTTGTATAAGGTTCTTTTCGCTGATGATTGTGTTTATGCCGAACTACAAAGAGGCGACAGCACAGAGCGTCCGCAGGTTGGCCTGACATAGTTTTGTTGTTTGTGATTATGCCAACAAATACCATAGGTAAATATATTAAACATCCCGGTGCATCATATCTACCGTAAATCCTCGAATAAGTCTCCATCAAGGACATAGCCGGGGGTCCCGGGCCGGACCAAAAAATGTGCCAGAAATGGCAATTTCAGAGGACGATCTTGTCAACATATTTCGCAAGCGCGCATAACTTCACAACGTATATTTTCGGCTGACCAGTCTCCGCGGCGTCAAAGCCAGTCAAAATGGACTAAATTCCAGTCCATGTCGCTTTATATGCCTGAAAAATACAGACGTATACTGCTGTTTTGGCGCCAATGCCAACGCCAGTGGCGCCATGGCGTGGCGCCTACGAATGGCGCCAGTGCCATGACGCCACTCCTCTACTACAGGGGTAAAATTTTAGGGGGGGCCGCCCCCCCCCCGTTCACTGGGCTCCGTATACAATCCGCCCCCCCCCCCCCGCTCAAAAATCCTGGCTACGTCCCTGATCTCCATGGGAGTTTTTTTTCGTCAGAATTTTTTTGAGTGGGGGGGGGGCTTATTCGAGGGGGAGTTATTATTTCTTCATGCTCACAAGAGGGGGGAGTTTTTCGAGGGTGACTTATTCGAGGATTTACGGTACTTGCATTTCAACGCAGAATTCTTGGGCCAGTGAACGGGCTGCGAGAATATCTGAGCACGTGGAAGGCTATGATACGTTCAAAGATAAGGTGAAGTATCTGTTTGACTTGGCGCCGATGTTTCTTCATCCTGTGCGAAATGGTATCCAGAGGACACAAAAGAAACACACCACTGCTGGCACTGGCAAGGTGAGTTGTTTAGAATACCCTACAGTTTCCACTAGTCATTTTTGAAAGTAATTCGCGCAAAGTAATAGTAAACAGGGTGCACGCCAGGTCCGCCACCCAAATTCTGAGTCGGTGCCGGACGCCATATCTCCAGTTGTAGTGGGGGGATTTAATTCGAAATTTTAAGGGCATATACTCGAAACCCACCCACTACTATATACGGGCTGGGGAAGGTCGGCGACCCACCTGAGTGTATGTCGCCGTATAATCTAATAGTTTTTTTTTTTAAATCGTTGTCCACGCGAGGTCCGCCACCCCTTGTTTTTTTGATATAACAAGCTGCGAAACTAAAACTGTTGGGGGGCATTGATCGAAATTTTGAGGGGGTGTGCACGACACCCCCCCACTACTTTTCACGGAAGGTTGAGCCCCCTGGCGACCCCCCTGAAAGTGGACCGCTGGAAAATAATATGATATTTTTGAGAATTCGCTGTCCCGGTTTGGCACTGGACAGCAAAAGAAAAAAATTACATTAGAATGTCCCTTGGAGGACAATGTATACCACTGTATAAATCCCCCCACTACAACTGGAGATATGGCGTCCGGCACCGATTTAGAATTTGGGTGGCGGACCTGGCGTGCACCCTGTTTAGTTTGAAAGTCACCCTTTCAATTTTACTTCTCCAGGTAATTCAAAGAAACACAAAAAAATTGAAATTTGTTATTTTGTGTCGGATGAGTGTTGATTTGGGCGAATAAGAATTGACTGCACTCGGGAGTCGGGGGTAGTGATGGAAAACTTGTTGTGGCGTCAACACCTACGTTTTTGATGTTTTTTTGAAAATCTATTATTTTAATACGACAGCTTGAAAAATCGATTTTAAGCCTGTACCTTTTTAGGCTAGCCCTGTATGCAGTGGCAGCACAGTGAGCGCAATGAGCAAACGCGGCGCCCCTATATGCAGCGGCAACACACTGAGCGCAAAGAGTAAACGCGGCTGTCCGAGACAGTCTCTGAACTTAGGTACTGTCACTGGTGAGGTGAGTACCGAGGTGCTACCGTATTTACTCGAAATAGCTTCAGGGGGTTTATATGTATTTACCTCAGGTCGCTCAGACCTAGCGTTTAATTTGAGGAAATACAGTACTTTTGATCGATGTTGAAAGAGTACAAAGCTTTAAAGTAATTACCAATGTAATCTTATCTGTCAACGTAGAGCTCACAGCAAAACAATGGGGGTGTGATCCGTCGGGAAGCGGGCTGGATGCGCGTGAAGCAGCCCGCTTCCACACGCTTCCACACGAATCATTAAATTTGTGGTGAAGTGTCTTCCACACGCTTCACCTAACTTCACCAACGCTTCACGCGCTTCCAAAAATTTTGGAAGACACTTCACGCTGCTTGGCGCTTCCACACGCTTCACTCACATATACATTTGCGTGCCATGCCAGCACCAGGTTAAGAAGCGTGGAGTGTCGTCACGCAAAATTTCGTGAAGCGTGTGGAAGCGCAGAGCAAGTTCGTGAAGCGTCGGGAAGCGACTTCACTTCACAACGCTTCACCGCGCATCCAAACATCCATTTTTTGCTGTGGCTGCATGCAGAACACCTTCTACAGAAAATGATCTATACTTGACAGGCTGCACCTGACTGCACGAAGAACCGCAGCCGTCCGAAAAAGTCTGCCAACAACCCTGTATGCAGCGGCAGCACAGCGAGCGCAGAGAGGAAACGCGGCCGCCCTGTTTGCAGCGGCAGCACAGCGAGCGCAGAGAGGAAACGCGGCCGCCCTGTTTGCAGCGGCAGCACAGCGAGCGCAGAGAGGAAAAGCAGCCCGCCGAAAAAGTCTCGTAACAACGGTGCTGTCACCGGCGAGGTGAGTACAATAAGGATTTTTCAATAAGGCGTAATGTATGTGGAAATCATTTGGTTGATCACTGTTAAGGTCTGTAGAATAGGATAAAACGGCCGTTGGAAATCATAGCAGCAAAACGTTTATAGACCACAGAAAAAAAGGCGATGCACCAGACAGAATTATTCTTGTATTGGCTTTGTGTTCGTGTTGCATTGCCTTCTTGTCTGTGGTTTATTTACGTTATGTCTGTCATGATTTCCACCAGTGACTGACCAATCACTTATGGTGGTGATCGTGGCAATGATTGGGGCGTCATTTCACTGTCATCACACATTATATTGTGAAGACGCATGATCTACCGTATTTCCTTGAAATACCCCCGGGGGTCTACCGTGTTTCCTCGAAATACCCCCTGGGGGGTGATTGTTTCATAGTGGTCCCGAGAGGGGGGGGGGTTATTTCGAGTTTGCTGTGGCTGCATGCAGAACACCTTCTACAGAAAATGATCTATACTTGACAGGCTGCACCTGACTGCACGAAGAACCGCAGCCGTCCAAAAAAGTCTGCCAACAAAAAGTCCGCAATAATCATGCAACACGGGCAAAAGGTCAATATAACACAACGCCAATGCATTTTGTGAGAAAACACTTAGGCTTAGGTTCGAGCAGAGAACGATAATTGTATCTGCCGAATTGTGCACAAATGCTTGGGCTTAGGCTTACCTAATACGAGGCAGAACAGTTGCCGGGTCAAAAAGGGGTCAATGGGGTCAATGTAAAGCAAAGCCGGGCAGCGTGCGTGCCGCGGGTCAATGTAACGATGTAACGCAAGGCCGCGGAGGCCGGGCCGCGTGCCGCGGGTCAATGTAAAGCAAGGCCGCGTGCCGCGGGTCAATGTATGTAACGCACGGCCGCGTGCCGCGGGTCAATGTAACGCACACAGTAGGTAATATATATATATAATGGGTTGATATAGTCCTCATACAAAAAGGGCTGTCGGCCGATATAGTCCTCGAGGGCTATATCATCCCGGGGAGTAAGATGTCCATCGGGGGATAGGGTACGTAACCCGCTATAAATGGCACCTGAAAAGTAGTTTGAAAAGTTCTCCAATTTTGTAAAGCACTGGGGGTGCTTTGATTTAGTCAAATACTTCCAGAATTTATATGTTAAAGCGAGCGTAGGTTGGCATTAAAAATATTTTTTTTCAGAGGAAAAAAAATGTATTTGCTCAGTATTTACTTGACTACCTATACGTATTTTTGGGTAAAAGTAAACAGGTATATTTTAACAACTGTGCCTGATATGGGCAGTCGACGCCATTGTAATATGTGAAATAGTAGACTCCACCTCCGGCCGCCCCATGTCCATCGACACGATATTCAAATGCCTGTTGGTTAAATGATTTCTTCAAAAGTGTCCTGAATTTTTCCTGTTAGATGAGTACAAAGGCACTAGAAGTAAATTCATATACGACCTTTCTGACTGGAGTTAATGTGGGTTTAAAGAGATAAAATTTGTCTATTCTCAACAGTATTTAGCATTGAAATTTTTTGTGTTTTTGAGAAAATATGAATACCGTATTTCCTCGAAATACCCCCCACCTCAAAATGAGCACTATGAAATTATAACCCCCCTCGAAATACCCCCCGCCCCCACCCCCAAATGGAGTATAATGAGAACGTCAATGATACTGCTGTTTGTGATCCCCTGGCAATGCAGAACACACAATTAATGTGTTACGTTAGAACAGGGTTCAAACCATATACTTGGTTCGGCTGAAAAGTCCCCGGGCAGTGCTCGCCATTCGCGCTAGGGGTGACCTATGATCATAAAATTCTGTCAGGTAAAGATACAAGGTGTTTTGAGTTTACACCTAAAATTTTACCCCTCTAGCCCCACCCACTGCAGAACTGTGAGGGTTACAATTTCTGTCATTTTGTACTGATGTAGCTCAACACTGCTTTAAGTTGTGATCGTAAAACTTTGGCTAGTGTAAGCCAGCAGTGTTGGCAATGTGCCAGCTATAACCAACATTAGCTATGATATCATAAGCCTAGTGTCATGAATTTTCACCGGCTGCTTTTTACTCAACCAAATTCTACTATGGCACACTGCCAAGTTTTACCGATCTCACACCTACTCGTTGGATGAGCGACAAAGTAAGGCAACGGAAAAGCGACTACCGATTGAATTCGCAACGCACAATGGTGAATCCACCGAAGTGAATTTCACAGGTGTACGCTACGTCAATTAAGTTAGCTTTTTAGCGAATAGCGTTTTTATCAATGCTCTAGTAATTAGTTGAATGTCTAATTTACACCAAGGGGTCCGAAGTTTTTTTAGAAGAGATTTTTATTTTAGGCAATTTTAGACTCAGAATTCACACATTCAAATAGAACACAGGGAACACACTGAGAGCGAGTTTCTAACCAGCGGCACAAAACCTTCGAAAACACTCCAAGAAATAAAACCGAAGCAATTTCGACTGAATCAACCCCTACTCCAAATTACGGTATGCTTTTATACGCAACAACATAAGCCAAGTCCAGACAACACTTCCACATACCACGAGAAGCATGCTTACAGCCGATTTGACGGACACGCGGAATTTGAAAATGGGCATACCTAAAATTATTCATGGCGTCAGTTTACAGGATATGTCGATCAAAGTACACAAAAACACAAAGAATTCACGCGCAAAAATGGATGGGAACGGGAACGAGTACGAAAATAGAAAATGAACGAATGCGAGAAAAATGAAAGGTAAAGGAAAAACACAGGAGATACTGTAAAAACAAGTTTTAGCGCGAAAAAATGGCGAGCGATTCAAAAATTACTCAGCGAATTCTACCGAAAATCCAAAACCACCTCCACAAACGGGGAAACACACAGCGATAAGCGAAACAAATAGGCACGCAAACAACAATCCCATTAGCAAAAAGAGCGTATAGTAAACAAAGATAACGTTGATATCCAAAACGTAAGACGCACACGTATTATTA
Source organism: Sphaerolaimus hirsutus (assembly GCA_964036195.1). NCBI lineage: Eukaryota > Metazoa > Nematoda > Chromadorea > Monhysterida > Sphaerolaimidae > Sphaerolaimus > Sphaerolaimus hirsutus. The sequence continues at coordinate 27,168 of CAXIWS010000261.1, forward strand.
ATGCACAGTGAAAAAATGTCGTAAGGGGGATAATCCATGATGAGATTAGGATACCGGTAAGGCGAATGGAATTAACTTTCACACTGACTGTCAAGGAAAAATAAAATTACGGTACCGTTTTAAAGACGCTAAGCGGAAATTCCACCAGAGTGATAAAATACGCACTCAAATCAGATCACCTTTACACTTATCAAAATATTCGGGGAAAAACAGGAAAAACAAGCGGCTTATTATTTCATCTCTTTGTATAATAAAGATCAATCACGAAATTTGCATAAATTCCTAAATATCCGAATGTCAAGTTATCAGTTTTTAGGGGAAAAGGAAATACTCAAAAAACGATCTAGGATTAGGTAGATAAAAAATAGCGAAGTTGCAAAACTAAAAATCAGACAAAAATTAACATACTCAAGTTTTACCTATTCCCTACCAAACCTAAAGTTAAAATGAATGTGAAATCAGTATGATGCAAAATACGAACGCAAATGATTGGCAACTGGAAATTTGACAACTTCAATCTTTTTAGCTCAAATGCATGTTTAGATTGCATGACTTTTAGAAGTTCGAAACTGAACGAAATGTCTAAGTGAATCCACTGCCACATGCCAAAACGCAACAGCCACTAACCACCAAAGACACTTATCTCTAGAAAATGACCACTCTCGCTGCTACACCACTCATTCTGCTACCAGAATGTTAATTAGTTAACCATGGCTCCTGGTCCCATACGCACTGTGCAAAAACCACACCCCGAAAATACCGAACTGCTCAATCCACTCAAAAATAAGTACACTTGTCACTGTATGGGTGCTTGTTTCGATGAGATCGGCGGACTGGGCTGTTCTCACAACAAGCCAAGGGAGTAGGCATTTAAACATGAAATCATGTTTGTCGAGTTAGACTCGATTCTTTTAATTACCTCTCATTTTCAACACCAATCATCACTGCACCGCTATAATCAGTGTACTTTTGTAAAATCGCTTGCAAATTAACTTTTGTCTCTCAATCGGAAATGCAGAAATGCACGGTACATAGTAGACCAATAGCCACGGCCCTCACTTCCAAAATTGCAGCGAAAGTTAGTCAAATATCAACCTATGTGTCCTCAGCCATCACTGACCATCCACGCACTACGACACGTAACAACAGCGTCACTTTTTTTTACTTAGAGAAAATAAACGAAACTTTATTATGCAATCTAAACTGCAGGTAAAATTAGAAAATTACTTTTTAGTCAATTTGTCACAAATAAAATTGTTGCCACTTCACTTGTCTCACTTCTTTACTTAAAAAAAAAAAAATACCTAATGGATAAAAAAAAAATCTAGACATTGAAAAAACAACTATTTACATCACAGCGTCAACTTTGTGTCAGATCCTCAATACCTCCAATCCTTTCCTTGGCCAAATGGACATACATAACACAATGGGGCACCGGAAAAACGGAAATGCACGTTGCCAACGTAGCGCAGCAATGTCGCCAAGAACGTCAACGCCACGTTCGCCCACCGAATCGCCCAAACCCAACGTCGAAGTAGAACTGAAATGTTTTAATTACTGTAAGCTCGGAAGTGTAAACAAACATCTACATAAATTCATTAGATAGACGGTATATACATTTACATTTAAAATTTTTGGAATTTTACAGTTTTTTTTGACACCCCCTTTTGCTCACAAACTCCACCAGCCATACATTTTACCTCCCGGCTAAAATCGAAACACAGCAAAACTATTAAATTGAATTAAAATAAATCCCCATTTTTTAAGAACTATTTAAGCCAACTCTAAATTTATCAACAAAAATACGTACTTTTCCACACTTTGTTGAGAATAAAAAACTTTTGAACTGGTAAAACTCAATGAAAACTCAATTTTCAACCCAAATAAAACTTCACTCAACAAAAGCGCACAAAAACAAAAAACAAAAAAAATTCCTGTACACCTAAATTACCATTACTCCGCTTCCATCTCCTCCTCTGGCTCCAAACCTGACAAAGTCGGAGTCACTGGTGGGGGCGGACTCTGTTCCTCTTGCGGTGGCGGCGGTGAACCACCCACTACAACAACCTGAACAGGTTGCTGCGGCGGCTGTGCGACCACTTCCTCAGGCTGCTCCTGTTCCTGTTCATCCTCTTGCATGGGCTCAACTTCATTGGCCTCTTCCTGGATGGCATCCATTTCTCTGAGCACCTGTCTGTCTGGGTTCATGGACTGTTGCTGTCGCTCGGCGTCCAGCTCAGTGTTCAACTCACCCGCCATTTGAATTAGCTCATCCAATTTCTGTCCAATGACTGAATTGTTAGCTTCTTCGGTTTCTGGCCCTGGTTCCTGCCGTTGGCCTTCCAACTCCTCTGGTTCCAGCTGTTGGGCACTTTGTTCACTTTGCTCCTGTTCTACCTCCATCACCTCCACCTCCGGGTGCGGTTTCTGTTTATGTGCTGGCACGGGCGGCGCGCGTTCGGATTCCGAAGCTGAATCGGTTTCATTCGATCCCGATTTTGACGAACTTGACGAAGAACTAGAGGAAGAGGAAGAACTCGACGAAGGAGAGCGACGGCAACCGCGATATCGACGCCGAGACCGAGAACAACCCGCTTTTGCCTCCGCGCGGCGCGGCGGTTGCACTTTCGCCTGCTGCACTTGCTCCTGCTCCTCTTCTCGCTCTTCGGTGGCAACATTTGCACATCTGGGGAATTGGGAGCGGCGACGTCGGCCTCAGGCTGAGGGGACACGCGCTGTTCGCTCGCGTCCGCCTCCTGAACCACTTCCGGCGGCGGCGGAACTTCATTTTCTTCTTCTTGCACTGGCGGAGCTGGTTCTTGTAGATCGACCGGGGCACTTCTCCAGTGCATCAAAAACCTAGCCAGCGGGTCACACTCCCACAAACGCTGCGCATGGTACGCAAACACGCATCCCTGTCTTAATTCCCATGCCACAAAACGCCAAAAGAACTCAGAATGCAGCACGGTAGCGGCGTTCATGATCACGACTCTAGCCGTTTTGGCTCGAGACGTGGCCACGTTGCACCGCTCCGGCATCGCCAAAAAGCCAATTCTGTCCATAACATCGCGCTCGCGCTGCGACGGATGTCCAGTAGCGTCCACTCGCGGCACGCTACCTCTCACACACGACACAATCACCACATGCGCTTCACGAGCTTGCGCTCAATCAGCAGTGATGACTTTTTTCCGCCAAAACGCTGGGGTCACCAAATAATCGGGGAACCCCTCACCCCCTAACAACTGCGCCCATCTCAATCGCACCAATTTGTCAATCACTTTTCTCTCCTGCGCTGAATAGAAACACACAATCAGCAGTGAATCGGCACTTTCTAAATCACTCCACGGGACATCCTTGCCCTCGTTGTTCAGCGCCAAAATGACAAACTGCTGCACAACGCGCACCACAATGTCCACTTCCGCAAGGTTCTTAACTGACATGCCCTTGCTCACCTCGAAACCCATGTGCACAATTACAGAGGACAAAGGCACCTGATCGGCACCGCAAGCCATGAGCGGCAAATTGTCCCGCCACTGACTGTACTCGTGGAACGCGCGCAATTGGCCATCGTATGCAGCGACAGAATTCGCTTGAATCAACGCGTCGTGGCCGCGGAAAACAGTCTCGAGCTTCAGAATTGTACACAGCACGCCTTCCACCAACCTGTTGATCAACGATGGATCAGGTTTCAGGATCAGAGCGATCCATGAATGCGGCCTGACCATTCGGGTCAACTGCTTGCTATCGCCAAACAAAAGCACCAAACCATTGTGAGGGAGTCGGGCGTTTGAAACGGCGCCAAAAATGGCAGTTTCATCCGCCAACGACGCCTCATCCACAAACACCGCGGCATATTTCAAAACTTGCAGTCGCTTATCGCGCGATGAATCCAAAGTCACATGGACTTGTCCGGGCTGCAGCACGTTCAACACCACCTTATGCAATCTAGTAGCCACCCTAACGAGGCGCCGCATTTCGCGCTTGTAAATTTTGCCCCACGTTTGGTTGTCGTCAACAAAGCCAGCCGCGGCCCCCCACGCCTGCACACCTTCCTCTTGACCATCGTCCAGCGGCACCAAATCATCCTGGTTGTCTTCGTCGATGGACAAACGAACCATAGGCAACTGCGACCGAATGGCTTCAAAAATGTCGGCGGGATGCTGATTATTAGCGATGATTTCGTTCAAAGTGTCACAAATATGGCGTTGAGCGGTAAAGCGTTCATAAGCAGTTAGCCAGTGGTCATTCAATCGAATCACATGCACGGGCATGGTTTGAGCGATCAAATTCAACAGCGGCAATTGCTTGAGCGTCATATCGACGTAGCGATCGTCAACTTCCAACAACGGACTCAGCACACGAATCGCAAAAGCGGCGCGCACCTGACAAAAACGCGCATAACCAGGTGTTTCGAAATTCGGTTTGTCATCCATCGCCATCCACCTCTCTCTACTGCGCAACAAAACTTCCACGATCGTTTCCAAATTAGGTAGACCAATGTCCGCCAAACTTTGCAACGATCGTCTAGCAGACTCATCGGCGGCCGAATTCACACTGCAGGTAATCATTGTGGAGTGGTAAAGCGCATTTTGGTTCGCATCAGAGGGTAATTCCCTCTTCAACGGGTTCGGCGGTCCATTTTTCTCAGTAAACTTGTACGCAACCGCGTATGCACACTGACTTTGCACAGTAGTTTTACCGGAACCGAACGGCGAATCACACATCAGTAGCAGCGGCGCTGTTTTTCGCACAGACTTAATAACCGACGCAATCACACGCCCCTGCCCCTCCTGCGGCTTAAAATCACCCTCGTGCGCTTGCAGTAAATCTTCGCATGTGCCTCTGCGCACCGCAGCATACAAACCGTCAGACTCAATGCGTTTGAGCGTTTGCTGCCAATCAGTTTCAACCTGGTTCAACTGTTTGTGCAACACTACCGCCATTTTGACCTGGTCTTCCACACTGAGCATCCCGGTGTCACTCTCTGTTTGCCGGTAACCACTAGGCCGCATTATGCACAAGCGCTCCAAAATTTCCATGTGGCCATTATAACTAGGCGACAAAGCGGAACCGCGCACCATGTAATCGCAATTGGGCAGCAAATGCTGCGACAACGCCTGCGGCACCAACACGTCCGGTTTGGTGACCAACTGTACCGCCTCGGTGGTAATGTCCGCGCTGACCGTGCGCAAATTTATTTGCGGGCGGCCAGTCAGAGCACGCTCTTCCCCCTGGGGATCAGCTTCGACGATTTGTAGCGACGACATAGGCGAAGTGAAATTCAACATGTAGCCCTGCGCCTTATTCCTGTGCCACTCGGCTGTGTCGCGCATCGCAGCGCTTGGATTTAAGTGCACGCGCGCCCACCTAATTATCGCAATTAATCCCCGCGGGCCATTTTGCCAAGTCACCTGCGCACGCACCGCCTTCGCCCTAGTCGCAGTGTATCGCAAATGCGCTTCGTGACACACGTTAGCAGCAGCCAAAAAGATGGAACGGAGCTGCAGCTGAGAGGTAAGGTGATTTCTGTTCATTTCACTCTTCCACTCCATACCAGCCTCAATTTCCCGCGCCGAAAAAATACGCATGCCATACGCATGACCCCAGTAAAAATTGTTAACTTTACCAGCGTCGTCAAAAGCATGATACTCTACATGCGCCACGCCTAATTGTCCAGCGTGCGGGTGTACGTCACTTTCCATGACATTTTCACTATGCGCAAAAATCAATTTTTCAGGGCCCGGATCCCGCTCGTCGGCTCCTTTGAAGGGGGGTGCACTAATATACCGCGAAGGGGTGAACGCCGCTCTCAAACGCAAATACCTCCACTTGGCCGGATAAGCATGATATCCTTCGCGATTTTCCTGTCCTCTCTGTGAAATTTCCGACGCCGGTTCATCAACGGAGAGGTCAACTTGGCCTTGCGAAACAATGACAACCAGGCGGCCCAAAAACAATGGCATTTGAGCGTCATTTTTCATAATGGTGACGCCGCGCAATTCCCAATACTTTGGATCGGTGCTGACCCTACTGATACCAGTCGCGACAAAATGCATGCCGTGGCCCACCACGATACGAACTCGAACTAGCACCATACCCACCAACAGGTACGTTCGAACTACTCATCTTTCACAGTCAAAGTAGAGAACCGGAAAACACAACTTATTGCTACTTAAAATGCGCCACCCAGAATGTCGGCACCGAAATGCACGAAGGTCTGAGCGACACCCTAGCAGAAAAGTTGTGAATTATTTTAAACGCACTACGTTGAACGTATTGCGCCAAAAATAATTTTTGTTTTGTTGCGAAATGAGCGGAAATGAAATTAAAGAACGAATTTAGAACGAAATATAAATGCAATAGGATGAATAACTAATGAATTAAAACTGCGACAACAATTAGGGACAACAAATAACACTTAAAAAATTTTCGCGCTTTACCTTTTACAAAAAAAACAACTTTCCACAGATATAACTACAAAATTACCTCACGCGCAAACAAAAATACAAAATTTGCAATATCCCGAACTCACCACAAATTGACGGCCAGAATTAAACGCGAATAATCCAAATAGTAATGAAAATGGACTTTTAATTAAATTTTCGAACGAAATAATTGATTGGAGCACTTTAGGTTGAAGAGCGGAAAATCTCAGGGTTTTTAACCGAAAATCTGCAAATAGGTGGGATTAACTGGTTCATTTGTTAATTTAAAGCGATCAGCATGAACGGTATAAGTTTTCTTAGACAGCCTATTAAACACAGTCACAATAGGATGCACATAATCTAGACATTCATACGGGCCAATATAATGATGCGTGAACTTCTTAACGCGGCCTAACTTTCGAAGAATTTGGGGCGAATAAACACGAACTGATTGACCGGGCTTCAAATTCAAGCGACGCGCACTGCGATTTGCATAAAAACATTCTTTTTCTTGTGCGCGTTTTAAAGCCAAATGCGCGGCCGCGCGAACGTCCGAAAGTCGCGCGTCTAAATTTGACACAAAGGGACTATAAGCCGTCGGCTTATCAGTCTTATCGGTGCCATTTCCCGTCGGCTCTATCATACGCTCCCAAAGTGATGGAGAATTTGATCCAAATAGCAGCGCATATGGCGTCACTTTCATAGAGGGGTGCTTAGACATATTATACGCATAGACAGCGGCGCCTAAGTGTTTGTCCCAATCCGAATGCGAACCATTCACATAATGCGAAATTATTTCCATTAAGACGCCATTCCTGCACTCAACCAAACCATTTCCTTTTGGCGTATAATTGAAGCATTTGTGCTGCACCGTGTTTAGATAACGCAGCAACTCCGCAAAAATGCCGCCAATAAAGCTTGGCGCATTGTCGGATAAGATTACAGCGGGCGCGCCAAAAATCGGTAACACATGTTGCAAAAACGCAATAGCAACAGTATCTTGTTTCAAATTAGGAACGGGCACTGCTAAACCAAAACGCGTACATTGATCCACAAATACCAATACATGCACATTTCTTTTTTCGGTAATTGGCAATGGCCCTACTGCATCAATCGCAATAAAATCACCAGGGTACTTAGCGATTTTCCGGCTCTGAATTTGAGTTTTCATCAAGCGACGCAATCCCTTCTTTGCGTTGCACAAAGGGCAAGTAGAAACCCATCTAGCACATTCTGGTCGCATATTTGTGAACCAAGCAAATTCGCGCAATCTTTCAAACGTTTTCATCACACCTAAATGTCCGGCAGTGGGGTGGTTATGCGCCAATTCTAACACAGTGACAACTAATGACTGGGGAATGCACGCAGGGTCGTATTTCCCTTCACCCACTAATATTGACGGATCCGCATCACGCCTAACCACATCAAATTCATCAATGAAAAATGGTGGGGCTCTACGCAAAGTAGATTCCTCGCACATACGTCGAATTGTAATTATATACGGTTCTTCTTTTTGCAAACGCAACAACTCTTCAATGGGAGTGATGGGAGGAGGTAAAGCATCAAGTTTTTCCGGTTTCTTACCTAACTGAGCGGAATGACGGCCACCAGCCATTAATTTAGACGCATCATCACCTTTTGGCGGCAATTTCAAAGCACTTTCAGAATTGGACTCCGCCTTTGGTTTATTTCGCACACGCATAGTCATTGGGTGTTGTGCTGACCGTGGCAAAAATGGATGGATAAAGAAATACAGAGAATTGATAATTAGGCTCATATTCGCACATTTACTTATTTGCACTATTTTACTTTTCATGCACTATATTTATTTACCACGCAAAATATCAAATTATATTTCCTACACTATATTATTTATCCATGGAGAATATTTAATTAGAAAAGTGTATTGTAAGTTATTGATATGTTTATGTGAAATATTTAGGTTAAAAGTCGAATAAGTTATTATTAGGTGTATTAATATGAAATTGGGCTCATTCAACTCGCCATAATTTTCTGATCATTATTATATATACATTTACATGGTTTACTTGTAAGTTGATAAAGTCAAATCTTGTAAATATTTATGTGCTTCATATTTACTTAGGCCAGCATCCTAATAGAGAAATAGTGCCCTGTGTGCAACTAGCATTTACTGTACGTATTTATGAAGCCCTTCGCGTAGGCATAATTACTATAACCCTGCTCACAAGTTATATTATACTTACTTTGACATTATGGTAAATACCCTGCTCAAATTATACCAAAGAATATATTACAAACCCTGCTCAAATATTATACCCATTTACTTGAATAAGTTCCAATTTATCCATTATGAAATATACGTTTCCAGGAAGTGATTATTATTATTATATCGAATATACCCTACTCTATTTACGTCATTAGGAACATTTGCACTACTATTTACAGTTTTCAAACCCTATTATATTAGTCCCAATGTGCGTCAAGGTTTTCTGACAAATTGAACCAAATTAGTAAATCAGCCGAGTTTGCCGACTTCGCGCCTCTCAAGATTAATAGTTTTTCTATTAGCCCAATTTGTACTTGGTATTTCTTTACCATAATTGTTTGAATGTATGCACGCACAGTATAAGGCAACTGTTTCGGCTAGATGTGTTTATTTGTTGCATTTGTGAATTATTTGTGTATTTGTATTAGGAAATTACTGTAGCTGTTTTTCTATACATGATTTCCGTGTCTTAGCTACTTTGGAAGTTTTTACTTCAGTCTGCAGACCCCAAGCTTCTGAACGAAAATAAGCTAGCGATAGAAACTTCAACTAGGAAGCTCGCTAGGCTTTGCGCTTTTATATTTGGCTGTATCTGATCAAATAAAGTACCTGAAACAATTTCGAACCCCTTTCAACACGCAACCACGAAATAAACTCAACTTGGCTGTCGACAAGTGGACGTTCGGCTACAACGGGAAATCAACCACTCTAAAGGCTGTTTCTCACTACGGTCTTGGAGTTGCCGGATTCGGTGGTAGAAGACGCTGACTTCGGTGGCTTCATCACATGGCGCAGCGAGCAGGGTGATTGCATGACATTGTGCACTCACCAAGCCGGAACGAACATTGTGCGGCAGTTGGCAGAACTTCAAAAGTACTGCTGAACATCAATTTGGCCTTGGCAGAGCGTTGGCTGTTGATTTGCAGACAGCATTGTGCCAGAGTCACGGCACTCCTGTCTACATCCTGGGAGCGGTTCTACGCTCACGCGCGGAGGACACTGGAGTTCTGACAAGCCTGTCAGGATTTCAGGCAGCTTTCACCAGTGTTCTGGCAAGGTGCTAGACGCTGGGCGGCACCGGCATTTGACAAGGAGTCATTGTCGGATGGTGGTCAAACTTTCGCTGGACGCTCCTGGACATCCGGACGCCAGTGACAGCTCGCATGTCCTTCCTATGCCAAGGGAGGGTGACCTGACGGAGACAGGATCGCCACAGAGCCACGCTAGTCAAAGGGCTGTTTTTTGGGCATTCGCGGAGGTCCCTCGCTCCACTGGGTAAGAGTGGACTCATACCTCGGAAGTGCAAAAGTAGGGGTATCAGTGTACAAAGGGCTGTAGCTGACAGAGGGCTGTAGCTGACAGAGAGTGGATTTGAAAACCAAGTATTAGGATACTTGGTGGCGTGTAGGAGCTTTGCGTAGCTCCCATCAAATATACACGCTGTGCCTGCTCGGTACCATCAGATCAGACAGCACAAAAGTGCCAGAATACTGCATTGCACAGGCGCAATTGCAGAGCAGTGTACAGAAACACTGCCCAGAATCAGAAAGTGCACCAGAGTGCACAGAAACGTGTCACAGGTGACACGGCAAGCGCAGCACTGCGCACAGCGGCACAGGAGCCGCTAAGGAAAGCAAGTGGCCGGCGTGGTCACAAGGCACACAGGTGTGCCAGAAAGAGCGCCAGAGTGCTCAGAAAGAGTGTGTACGGACCCTCTTTGGGCGCACACTGCTGGGCAAATAAATTGTTTATTGTCCAGGTGGATTTGACCGGTGTGTTGAAGTCAACGCGTATAAAGAATCACGTCAGGGGCTTTAGGAACACACCTGGTGCCAGTGCAGTAAAAGTCAACGCGTGAGAACACGTCAGGGGCCTGTAGGACTGCATTGGTATTGTGCGTGGCACAACAAATCCGTAGTGCACAGAGCACTACACAGAAAGACGCAGAGAAGCGTTACAGGCGTCACAGGAGACGCACTATAAAGAGAAACAGTGAAGGAAAATTCATCAGCAACAATGGTTTCGCCAACGGGTCACATCAGAAAGACCCTGGGGCCAGCAAAGCACAGGGTGGAAAGTAGATTGGCAAGAGAATTTGCCAAATATGACCTGGAACTATTTGCGGAAGCATCAAAGGATGATAAGAGAACAGAGATGAGAAGAGTGATTGCATCTATTAAACAGGAGGGTGCAAAATTGGAAAGTGCAATGACTGCAGTGAGAACTCAATTTGACGCATGGAGGGATATCGTCAAGGACATTGACGAACCCGACCAGATGGAACAAGAACAGAAGATATACCAAGACTCATATGAGGAATATGCAAATATGTCAGACTTGGTGACACAGAAAGTTGTAGCCATGAATGTGTACATCGAAGAGTTGCAAGACATGATCCAGCAACAGAGCGGAAATACCATGTATGAAGTCAATACAGCATTCATACAGCAGATGGCTGCCCAGATGGCTTTGACAGCTCAGGGAGCTGTTCAGGGAGCCAGTTCAACCAATGCAACCACAGCAAAAAGCGTCAAATTGCAAAAACTGGAAGTGGAACAGTTTACTGGGGAAATTGTCAAATTTCGATCATGGTGGCAAATGTTCGAATCCCACATTCACAATCGGACAGATTTGGAGGACATTTCCAAGTTCTCATACTTGAGGAGCTTGCTGAAAGGCTCAGCATTTGGCATGATCAGTGGATTGAGTGTGACCGCAGAGAATTATGCACCCGCAATTGCAATGCTCAAGAAGAGATATGACCAGCCAGTTGTGGTCAGAAACACGCTGATGAGTAATATCATGAAGCTGCGACAGGCCAGGAATACCTGTCAGGATATGAGAATTTTGTTTGATGCAATTGAAAGGCTGCTCCAGCAATTGGAGTCACTGGGTGAATCAGTGGAACATCCAATGCTGTTGAGCCAGCTGCAACAGAAAGTACCACCCGAGGTTCTCAGAGAAATCCAGAAGGAACAGGGAACTGAGGAAGCCTTGACGGTGGAGATATTCAGAAAGCTGTTTGGCAAGCAGCTAGCGCTCAGTGAGGCTGTACAGCATGCACAGCAAACTGAGGCACCAGTTCAGCAATCGCGCCAAGGATTCGGGAATAATCCACGCGCACAGCAATTCAATAATCGATTCCAAGGCAATGGGAATTGATTCAGAGGGCCAGAGAACCCAAGGACCAGCACAGGGAGCATGTCAGTGATCCAGAATGGTCAGAGTGCACCACAGGCTGGATTCATGAATCCTGGGAGGCCGTGTGTGTTCTGCAATGACACACAGCAATTACACTTTAATGATAAGTGTCCAAAGTTTAAAACTGCCAGAGAAAGGAGAGTGATTTTGTCAAAGGCAGAGCGATGCCTGAGATGCCTGCAGAAAGGGCATTACATGAATCAATGTCAATTTACAAGAAGTTGCTTCTATTGCAAGTCCAATAGACACCACACTGCGGTGTGCCCAGAGAAATTTGGTGACAATGGCAGTGGAAACGCTGGACGGCAAACTCCAGCATTTAGAGCAAATGGTCAACAGAACGGCCAGCAATCAGCAAACAATGGCAGAAAGTCTGTGCCGACGGTCGGTCGACCAGCACAGAGCCAACAGAGAAAGGCCACAGTGAATTGTGTCACTGTGGAAGAAGCTGGACCAGAAGTGGTAGAGACAGAAACCATATCCAGCACAGTGGTTACAGAACCAAATACAAAGCAACAGAATACGTTAGTGAACCTGTCAGTAAACAGGAATATGTCAATGTTGATGACAGCTAGAACCGTGATTGAGGCTCCAGAAATGGATACAGAGATGGAGCCTGAACAGCCACCACTACAGATTCAAGCGTTCCTGGACACAGGATCCCAGGGAACATACATGTCAGAGAAAGTGGCCAAGAAACTCAATTTGAAGAGTACAGGTGAACACCACATCCAGGTGTATACATTCAGAAATGAAAAGCCGCACTATAAAGTAGTACAGCAAGTGGAATTCAGAATGCGGCTCAGAAATGGCCAGAAAGTTGATATGGTGGCTGATGTGGTCCCGACGTTGACCACAGAACAAGTCAAAGTGCCTGTGTCAGAACAGGACGAAAAGTACCTGCAGAAGTACTTCCCGGATGAGAGTTATTTTGCAGACAGAATTCCCAAAGAAAAAGGGACAGAGTGCAAGTTCAAGCCAGACATTATAGTGGGCTTGAATTATTTCTGGGACTTGATGTCCAGAAACACCAGCACCACCAGACTTCCGTCAGGATTGTATGTCATTCCATCAGAATTGGGATTGCTGATGGGAGGTGGGCAGCTGACGAGCAACAGAAATCAATGGACCACGGATGGTGCATATCCGGTAGTGGTCAACACAATTGTGCATCAAATTCAGAGAGAAAAGTGGTACGAGGAAGCACCGTTGTCAATTGCTCCTGTACCAAATGTCAAAGATATGGATAGACTGGATACCATTGGCATAATGGACCAGCCAGACCTCGTCGAGGATGATGAGGCCATAAAGCAATTCAATGAGAGTGTACAGAGAAACCCAGATGGACGGTACTCTGTTAAGTTCATGTACAAGCCAAATTTGCATGAACTCCCAGATAACAAAGCAATGGCGTTCAAGAGGTTCAGATACCTCACCAACAGGCTCAAGAGAGACCCAGAATTACTGGAGAAAATTCAGGCAATCATGAAAGCACAAGAGGAGCAAGGAGTGATTGAGAAAGTCCAAGAGGATATTATGGATGGCAGAAAATTCCATATATTGCCTCATCAACCAGTGATAACGCCAGAGAAAACTACCACAAAGGTCAGAGAGGTATATGATGCCTCAGCAAAACCGCCAGGCATGCCAAGCTTGAATGAGTGCATGTACCGCGGTCCAGTTATACTACCACAGCTGGTAGGGATGCTGATGCGATTCTGATTGCATGGAATTGCACTGGTTGCAGACATAGAGAAAGCGTTTCTACAGATCAGTCTGCAGGACAGTGACAGAGATGTGACAAGATTTCTGTGGTACAAGGATCCCACGAAACCATCCATGGAGGACAACATTCAGATTTACAGATTTGCCAGAGTACCATTTGGTATAATCTGCAGCCCAGCGCTGCTGGCGCTGACAGTCAGATACCACCTGAATCAAGCTGGCACAGAAAATGCAACATTGATCGATGAAAATCTGTATGTGGATAATTTGATCCTCAGTGTGGACACAGAGCAGAAAGCAATCGAATTGTACCAGGAATCCAAAGTGCTGTTCACAGAGGCACAGATGAATCTGAGAGAATGGAACAGCAACAACAAGAACTTTACTTGGCAATTGGCAGAGTCAGATGTGGCCAAGGAAATTGTCACAACAGTCTTAGGAATGAAATGGGACACAGAAAGCGACCAGATGTGGCTGAAAACGCCAAAGACAGTTCAGCAATCACAACTATCAGAAACTGACCAGAAAATCAAACTTCCCACGAAAAGGACAGTTGCAAAGGTGACTGCGGGATGTTTTGATCCAATGGGACTTGTCAGTCCTGTCCTACTGCCAGCAAAGAGATTTTTGCAGACGTTATGGCATTCAGGACCAAGTGCCAAAGAGTGGGATACTCCCCTATCTGAGGAACAGACAGCAATTTGGCAGCAATTGGAGACAGAATTGCTCAAAGTTGGACAGATCAAGTTCAACAGAAACTTGAATTATCAGAGTGGTGCAGATGCACAACTGCACATTTTCGTTGATGCCTCAGCAATGGCATACAGTGCAGCGGCATACATATGCCAGAAAACAGAAAATGACAGCGGCACGTCAAGCCTGCTGTACTCCAGATTGAGACTAGCTCCAAAGAAACCAGAAGTGACAATTCCACGGCTGGAATTGTTAGCAATGTTGATCGGCAGCAGAATGTCAAAGTTTATTCACAAAGAGCTCAAGGACGTCAAATTCAGTCAAACAGTTGTATGGTCAGATTCAACCTGTTGTCTGAAGTGGCTAACAACAGCGAAGCCACTGGCATGTTTTGTCAAGAACAGATTGGATGAAATCAGGAAAATTCAGAGTGAGACAGAGAACATGCACATCAGACACATTGCAGGACTGGAGAACCCAGCTGACATGGCCACAAGAGGCATGAATATGTCAGAGTTGGAAGGCAGTAACCTGTGGTGGAAGGGGCCAGAATGGCTAATGACTGGAGAATGGCCAGAGCCGAAAGTGGAGCCAGTTACGCCAGAAGTAATGGCAGAAATCAAGAAAGAAGAGCTCAAGTTCCCAAAAGCCAGTCCAATTTACCTGGGCGCCACACAGCAAGTGGTCAGTGACCCAGATGCCAGCAATGTGCAAGCTGATGAAAGCAAGCAAAGCAACCCATTGGGAATTGAGATTCAGAGATTCTCGTCACTGACAAAGTTACTGGATTCAACAGTATACGTGATGAGATTTGTGCGACAGATGCACAAAAAGCGCAGCAGAAATGACAGTCAGAATGGATTGTCAGAAATCATGAAAAGTATCTGTGGTACAATAAAACCACAGGGAATTATAAGTATTGAAGAGAGAGAGATTGCGTTGAAATATTGGATCAAAGTGACGCAACAAAATCATTACAAAAGAGTGGCAGAGATTCTGGCAACAGGCCACAGCAAAGGCAGCCAAGATGGCAAGAAAGCAGCTGCAGACCAGCAGTTGATCAAATGGCTCAATGTGCAAATGCATCAGGATGGAATCCTGAAGTGCCACGGCAGAATGGAGCATACAGACCCACAGGAGGTCACAGTGCCACTCATACTGTTGCCAGCAATGGCTACAGTGACTCAGCTGATCGTCAGAGACCAGCATGAGAAATTGATGCACGCAGGAGTGCAACACACATTGGCAGCGATCAGACAAAAGTACTGGATTACACAGGGCAGACGGGTGATCTACAATGTGACCAGAACCTGCCCAACTTGTAAGAAATTGGGAGCGAAGCCGTACCAGCTTCCACCAATGCCAGATTTGCCAGAAACCAGAGTTCAGAGAGCCAGACCGTTCCAGTACACGGGCTTGGATTATTTGGGACCAGTTTGGTACAAAATGGACAAAGATCACAGGAAAATGTGGATCTGTTTGTTCACATGTATGGTGACACGTGCAGTTCACCTGGAAAGTGTGCTAGACATGACAGCACAGGAATTCCTGAACGCAGTCAGGAGATTCATCGCCAGGCGTGGAAAGCCTGAGGCAGTGATTTCAGACAATGCGACGCAATTCAAATTGACAGAGAAAGTGCTCAGCTCAAGCACTGACAAGGCCATTAATACTGGGAAAGAATGGTCAGAAATGGTCAAAAGTGGAGCAGTACAGACTTACTGCTCACAGCAACAAATCCAGTGGAACATGACTACTCCTATGGCACCATGGCAGGGAGGAGTCTATGAGAGAATGGTGGGCATCACCAAGAAACATTTCAAGGCAGCTGTGGGGCACAGAATGTTAACCCTGCAAGAATTGTTGACACTTCTGCCAGAAGTCGAGGCAGTGATCAACAGCAGGCCAATCTCTTACATCTATGGTGATGTAAAGAGCCTCAGAGTGCTGACGCCAAAAGACTTCCTGACAGGGGAAGGTCAGATTGGAGCACCACAGTTTGATGCAGACAAAGATGGAGAATTTGTGCCCAGAATGGATAACGCAGCGAAACTGCAGAAATATTGGGAGACAACCCAGCAAACTTTGGATAAGTTCTGGGACTTGTGGCATCAAGAGTATATCCCGAGCTTGAGGGAAAGAACTCAGGTGACGCACAAACATGGCAGATTGACAGCGACTCAAGAACCCAAAGTGAATGAAGTTGTGCTGATTTATGAAGAAAACATGCCCAGAGGTGCATGGAGGATGGGTCGCATCGAGCAGTTAGAACCTAGCAAAGATGGACAGATTCGCTCAGCAAAAGTCAGAACTGCCAACAGAAATGTGGTCAGCAGACCACTCAATCAATTGTATCCGCTGGAAATCAATTCAAAGACAATGGATATCCCAGAGACAGCAGTGACAGTCAAAGTGGATTTACTGGCTTAGGCTTAGGCTTAGGCTTAGGCTTAGGCTTAGGCTTAGGCTTAGGCTTAGGCTTAGGCTTAGGCTTAGGCTTAGGCTTAGGCTTAGGCTTAGGCTTAGGCTTAGGCTTAGGCTTAGGCTTAGGCTTAGGCTTAGGCTTAGGCTTAGGCTTAGGCTTAGGCTTAGGCTTAGGCTTAGGCTTAGGCTTAGGCTTAGGCTTAGGCTTAGGCTTAGGCTTAGGCTTAGGCTTAGGCTTAGGCTTAGGCTTAGGCTTAGGCTTAGGCTTAGGCTTAGGCTTAGGCTTAGGCTTAGGCTTAGGCTTAGGCTTAGGCTTAGGCTTAGGCTTAGGCTTAGGCTTAGGCTTAGGCTTAGGCTTAGGCTTAGGCTTAGGCTTAGGCTTAGGCTTAGGCTTAGGCTTAGGCTTAGGCTTAGGCTTAGGCTTAGGCTTAGGCTTAGGCTTAGGCTTAGGCTTAGGCTTAGGCTTAGGCTTAGGCTTAGGCTTAGGCTTAGGCTTAGGCTTAGGCTTAGGCTTAGGCTTAGGCTTAGGCTTAGGCTTAGGCTTAGGCTTAGGCTTAGGCTTAGGCTTAGGCTTAGGCTTAGGCTTAGGCTTAGGCTTAGGCTTAGGCTTAGGCTTAGGCTTAGGCTTAGGCTTAGGCTTAGGCTTAGGCTTAGGCTTAGGCTTAGGCTTAGGCTTAGGCTTAGGCTTAGGCTTAGGCTTAGGCTTAGGCTTAGGCTTAGGCTTAGGCTTAGGCTTAGGCTTAGGCTTAGGCTTAGGCTTAGGCTTAGGCTTAGGCTTAGGCTTAGGCTTAGGCTTAGGCTTAGGCTTAGGCTTAGGCTTAGGCTTAGGCTTAGGCTTAGGCTTAGGCTTAGGCTTAGGCTTAGGCTTAGGCTTAGGCTTAGGCTTAGGCTTAGGCTTAGGCTTAGGCTTAGGCTTAGGCTTAGGCTTAGGCTTAGGCTTAGGCTTAGGCTTAGGCTTAGGCTTAGGCTTAGGCTTAGGCTTAGGCTTAGGCTTAGGCTTAGGCTTAGGCTTAGGCTTAGGCTTAGGCTTAGGCTTAGGCTTAGGCTTAGGCTTAGGCTTAGGCTTAGGCTTAGGCTTAGGCTTAGGCTTAGGCTTAGGCTTAGGCTTAGGCTTAGGCTTAGGCTTAGGCTTAGGCTTAGGCTTAGGCTTAGGCTTAGGCTTAGGCTTAGGCTTAGGCTTAGGCTTAGGCTTAGGCTTAGGCTTAGGCTTAGGCTTAGGCTTAGGCTTAGGCTTAGGCTTAGGCTTAGGCTTAGGCTTAGGCTTAGGCTTAGGCTTAGGCTTAGGCTTAGGCTTAGGCTTAGGCTTAGGCTTAGGCTTAGGCTTAGGCTTAGGCTTAGGCTTAGGCTTAGGCTTAGGCTTAGGCTTAGGCTTAGGCTTAGGCTTAGGCTTAGGCTTAGGCTTAGGCTTAGGCTTAGGCTTAGGCTTAGGCTTAGGCTTAGGCTTAGGCTTAGGCTTAGGCTTAGGCTTAGGCTTAGGCTTAGGCTTAGGCTTAGGCTTAGGCTTAGGCTTAGGCTTAGGCTTAGGCTTAGGCTTAGGCTTAGGCTTAGGCTTAGGCTTAGGCTTAGGCTTAGGCTTAGGCTTAGGCTTAGGCTTAGGCTTAGGCTTAGGCTTAGGCTTAGGCTTAGGCTTAGGCTTAGGCTTAGGCTTAGGCTTAGGCTTAGGCTTAGGCTTAGGCTTAGGCTTAGGCTTAGGCTTAGGCTTAGGCTTAGGCTTAGGCTTAGGCTTAGGCTTAGGCTTAGGCTTAGGCTTAGGCTTAGGCTTAGGCTTAGGCTTAGGCTTAGGCTTAGGCTTAGGCTTAGGCTTAGGCTTA
This sequence comes from Sphaerolaimus hirsutus, assembly GCA_964036195.1. Taxonomy (NCBI): domain Eukaryota; kingdom Metazoa; phylum Nematoda; class Chromadorea; order Monhysterida; family Sphaerolaimidae; genus Sphaerolaimus; species Sphaerolaimus hirsutus. The sequence goes on from CAXIWS010000261.1 coordinate 45,695, forward strand.
GGCTTAGGCTTAGGCTTAGGCTTAGGCTTAGGCTTAGGCTTAGGCTTAGGCTTAGGCTTAGGCTTAGGCTTAGGCTTAGGCTTAGGCTTAGGCTTAGGCTTAGGCTTAGGCTTAGGCTTAGGCTTAGGCTTAGGCTTAGGCTTAGGCTTAGGCTTAGGCTTAGGCTTAGGCTTAGGCTTAGGCTTAGGCTTAGGCTTAGGCTTAGGCTTAGGCTTAGGCTTAGGCTTAGGCTTAGGCTTAGGCTTAGGCTTAGGCTTAGGCTTAGGCTTAGGCTTAGGCTTAGGCTTAGGCTTAGGCTTAGGCTTAGGCTTAGGCTTAGGCTTAGGCTTAGGCTTAGGCTTAGGCTTAGGCTTAGGCTTAGGCTTAGGCTTAGGCTTAGGCTTAGGCTTAGGCTTAGGCTTAGGCTTAGGCTTAGGCTTAGGCTTAGGCTTAGGCTTAGGCTTAGGCTTAGGCTTAGGCTTAGGCTTAGGCTTAGGCTTAGGCTTAGGCTTAGGCTTAGGCTTAGGCTTAGGCTTAGGCTTAGGCTTAGGCTTAGGCTTAGGCTTAGGCTTAGGCTTAGGCTTAGGCTTAGGCTTAGGCTTAGGCTTAGGCTTAGGCTTAGGCTTAGGCTTAGGCTTAGGCTTAGGCTTAGGCTTAGGCTTAGGCTTAGGCTTAGGCTTAGGCTTAGGCTTAGGCTTAGGCTTAGGCTTAGGCTTAGGCTTAGGCTTAGGCTTAGGCTTAGGCTTAGGCTTAGGCTTAGGCTTAGGCTTAGGCTTAGGCTTAGGCTTAGGCTTAGGCTTAGGCTTAGGCTTAGGCTTAGGCTTAGGCTTAGGCTTAGGCTTAGGCTTAGGCTTAGGCTTAGGCTTAGGCTTAGGCTTAGGCTTAGGCTTAGGCTTAGGCTTAGGCTTAGGCTTAGGCTTAGGCTTAGGCTTAGGCTTAGGCTTAGGCTTAGGCTTAGGCTTAGGCTTAGGCTTAGGCTTAGGCTTAGGCTTAGGCTTAGGCTTAGGCTTAGGCTTAGGCTTAGGCTTAGGCTTAGGCTTAGGCTTAGGCTTAGGCTTAGGCTTAGGCTTAGGCTTAGGCTTAGGCTTAGGCTTAGGCTTAGGCTTAGGCTTAGGCTTAGGCTTAGGCTTAGGCTTAGGCTTAGGCTTAGGCTTAGGCTTAGGCTTAGGCTTAGGCTTAGGCTTAGGCTTAGGCTTAGGCTTAGGCTTAGGCTTAGGCTTAGGCTTAGGCTTAGGCTTAGGCTTAGGCTTAGGCTTAGGCTTAGGCTTAGGCTTAGGCTTAGGCTTAGGCTTAGGCTTAGGCTTAGGCTTAGGCTTAGGCTTAGGCTTAGGCTTAGGCTTAGGCTTAGGCTTAGGCTTAGGCTTAGGCTTAGGCTTAGGCTTAGGCTTAGGCTTAGGCTTAGGCTTAGGCTTAGGCTTAGGCTTAGGCTTAGGCTTAGGCTTAGGCTTAGGCTTAGGCTTAGGCTTAGGCTTAGGCTTAGGCTTAGGCTTAGGCTTAGGCTTAGGCTTAGGCTTAGGCTTAGGCTTAGGCTTAGGCTTAGGCTTAGGCTTAGGCTTAGGCTTAGGCTTAGGCTTAGGCTTAGGCTTAGGCTTAGGCTTAGGCTTAGGCTTAGGCTTAGGCTTAGGCTTAGGCTTAGGCTTAGGCTTAGGCTTAGGCTTAGGCTTAGGCTTAGGCTTAGGCTTAGGCTTAGGCTTAGGCTTAGGCTTAGGCTTAGGCTTAGGCTTAGGCTTAGGCTTAGGCTTAGGCTTAGGCTTAGGCTTAGGCTTAGGCTTAGGCTTAGGCTTAGGCTTAGGCTTAGGCTTAGGCTTAGGCTTAGGCTTAGGCTTAGGCTTAGGCTTAGGCTTAGGCTTAGGCTTAGGCTTAGGCTTAGGCTTAGGCTTAGGCTTAGGCTTAGGCTTAGGCTTAGGCTTAGGCTTAGGCTTAGGCTTAGGCTTAGGCTTAGGCTTAGGCTTAGGCTTAGGCTTAGGCTTAGGCTTAGGCTTAGGCTTAGGCTTAGGCTTAGGCTTAGGCTTAGGCTTAGGCTTAGGCTTAGGCTTAGGCTTAGGCTTAGGCTTAGGCTTAGGCTTAGGCTTAGGCTTAGGCTTAGGCTTAGGCTTAGGCTTAGGCTTAGGCTTAGGCTTAGGCTTAGGCTTAGGCTTAGGCTTAGGCTTAGGCTTAGGCTTAGGCTTAGGCTTAGGCTTAGGCTTAGGCTTAGGCTTAGGCTTAGGCTTAGGCTTAGGCTTAGGCTTAGGCTTAGGCTTAGGCTTAGGCTTAGGCTTAGGCTTAGGCTTAGGCTTAGGCTTAGGCTTAGGCTTAGGCTTAGGCTTAGGCTTAGGCTTAGGCTTAGGCTTAGGCTTAGGCTTAGGCTTAGGCTTAGGCTTAGGCTTAGGCTTAGGCTTAGGCTTAGGCTTAGGCTTAGGCTTAGGCTTAGGCTTAGGCTTAGGCTTAGGCTTAGGCTTAGGCTTAGGCTTAGGCTTAGGCTTAGGCTTAGGCTTAGGCTTAGGCTTAGGCTTAGGCTTAGGCTTAGGCTTAGGCTTAGGCTTAGGCTTAGGCTTAGGCTTAGGCTTAGGCTTAGGCTTAGGCTTAGGCTTAGGCTTAGGCTTAGGCTTAGGCTTAGGCTTAGGCTTAGGCTTAGGCTTAGGCTTAGGCTTAGGCTTAGGCTTAGGCTTAGGCTTAGGCTTAGGCTTAGGCTTAGGCTTAGGCTTAGGCTTAGGCTTAGGCTTAGGCTTAGGCTTAGGCTTAGGCTTAGGCTTAGGCTTAGGCTTAGGCTTAGGCTTAGGCTTAGGCTTAGGCTTAGGCTTAGGCTTAGGCTTAGGCTTAGGCTTAGGCTTAGGCTTAGGCTTAGGCTTAGGCTTAGGCTTAGGCTTAGGCTTAGGCTTAGGCTTAGGCTTAGGCTTAGGCTTAGGCTTAGGCTTAGGCTTAGGCTTAGGCTTAGGCTTAGGCTTAGGCTTAGGCTTAGGCTTAGGCTTAGGCTTAGGCTTAGGCTTAGGCTTAGGCTTAGGCTTAGGCTTAGGCTTAGGCTTAGGCTTAGGCTTAGGCTTAGGCTTAGGCTTAGGCTTAGGCTTAGGCTTAGGCTTAGGCTTAGGCTTAGGCTTAGGCTTAGGCTTAGGCTTAGGCTTAGGCTTAGGCTTAGGCTTAGGCTTAGGCTTAGGCTTAGGCTTAGGCTTAGGCTTAGGCTTAGGCTTAGGCTTAGGCTTAGGCTTAGGCTTAGGCTTAGGCTTAGGCTTAGGCTTAGGCTTAGGCTTAGGCTTAGGCTTAGGCTTAGGCTTAGGCTTAGGCTTAGGCTTAGGCTTAGGCTTAGGCTTAGGCTTAGGCTTAGGCTTAGGCTTAGGCTTAGGCTTAGGCTTAGGCTTAGGCTTAGGCTTAGGCTTAGGCTTAGGCTTAGGCTTAGGCTTAGGCTTAGGCTTAGGCTTAGGCTTAGGCTTAGGCTTAGGCTTAGGCTTAGGCTTAGGCTTAGGCTTAGGCTTAGGCTTAGGCTTAGGCTTAGGCTTAGGCTTAGGCTTAGGCTTAGGCTTAGGCTTAGGCTTAGGCTTAGGCTTAGGCTTAGGCTTAGGCTTAGGCTTAGGCTTAGGCTTAGGCTTAGGCTTAGCTTAGGCTTAGGCTTAGGCTTAGGCTTAGGCTTAGGCTTAGGCTTAGGCTTAGGCTTAGGCTTAGGCTTAGGCTTAGGCTTAGGCTTAGGCTTAGGCTTAGGCTTAGGCTTAGGCTTAGGCTTAGGCTTAGCTTAGGCTTAGGCTTAGGCTTAGGCTTAGGCTTAGGCTTAGGCTTAGGCTTAGCTTAGGCTTAGGCTTAGGCTTAGGCGGCTTAGGCTTAGGCTTAGGCTTAGGCTTAGGCTTAGGCTTAGGCTTAGGCTTAGGCTTAGGCTTAGGCTTAGGCTTGGCTTAGGCTTAGGCTTAGGCTTAGGCTTAGGCTTAGGCTTAGGCTTAGGCTTAGGCTTAGGCTTAGGCTTAGGCTTAGGCTTAGGCTTAGGCTTAGGCTTAGGCTTAGGCTTAGGCTTAGGCTTAGGCTTAGGCTTAGGCTTAGGCTTAGGCTTAGGCTTAGGCTTAGGCTTAGGCTTAGGCTTAGGCTTAGGCTTAGGCTTAGGCTTAGGCTTAGGCTTAGGCTTAGGCTTAGGCTTAGGCTTAGGCTTAGGCTTAGGCTTAGGCTTAGGCTTAGGCTTAGGCTTAGGCTTAGGCTTAGGCTTAGGCTTAGGCTTAGGCTTAGGCTTAGGCTTAGGCTTAGGCTTAGGCTTAGGCTTAGGCTTAGGCTTAGGCTTAGGCTTAGGCTTAGGCTTAGGCTTAGGCTTAGGCTTAGGCTTAGGCTTAGGCTTAGGCTTAGGCTTAGGCTTAGGCTTAGGCTTAGGCTTAGGCTTAGGCTTAGGCTTAGGCTTAGGCTTAGGCTTAGGCTTAGGCTTAGGCTTAGGCTTAGGCTTAGGCTTAGGCTTAGGCTTAGGCTTAGGCTTAGGCTTAGGCTTAGGCTTAGGCTTAGGCTTAGGCTTAGGCTTAGGCTTAGGCTTAGGCTTAGGCTTAGGCTTAGGCTTAGGCTTAGGCTTAGGCTTAGGCTTAGGCTTAGGCTTAGGCTTAGGCTTAGGCTTAGGCTTAGGCTTAGGCTTAGGCTTAGGCTTAGGCTTAGGCTTAGGCTTAGGCTTAGGCTTAGGCTTAGGCTTAGGCTTAGGCTTAGGCTTAGGCTTAGGCTTAGGCTTAGGCTTAGGCTTAGGCTTAGGCTTAGGCTTAGGCTTAGGCTTAGGCTTAGGCTTAGGCTTAGGCTTAGGCTTAGGCTTAGGCTTAGGCTTAGGCTTAGGCTTAGGCTTAGGCTTAGGCTTAGGCTTAGGCTTAGGCTTAGGCTTAGGCTTAGGCTTAGGCTTAGGCTTAGGCTTAGGCTTAGGCTTAGGCTTAGGCTTAGGCTTAGGCTTAGGCTTAGGCTTAGGCTTAGGCTTAGGCTTAGGCTTAGGCTTAGGCTTAGGCTTAGGCTTAGGCTTAGGCTTAGGCTTAGGCTTAGGCTTAGGCTTAGGCTTAGGCTTAGGCTTAGGCTTAGGCTTAGGCTTAGGCTTAGGCTTAGGCTTA